>PVHY01003737.1:0-103312 GCA_004024945.1 Uropsilus gracilis
CCTCCCCCCTCCCCTCTACTATGGTTGGCTGCCTTTGTTACCACTGCCCTAAGCTTTGCTTCCAGGCTCAGCTGTGCCCACTTACACATGTGCACGCCTATGCTTTTTGGATCCAGGTGTCCACAATTACAGGTATGCATGCTCCATCCTTGTGACACAGGTGAAGCAGCATAAAATGCCTGATTAACTCATTTACCCTACACAAACCAATAATATACCCTAGAACTCCGGCTTAAAACCGAGGCTACTGGGGAGATAAGGCAAGTAAGCCAAGTGTGGAGGGGGCACAAGTGACTATGGTAAGGACCCTGGGTGCGTGCCTTGTGTGGATGTAGTATGGTCCCAACCAACTGAGGAGGTGTGGTCTTATACCTTAAAATCACATACAGTGTTGTAAACCAGTGTTGCCTCATAAAAGTGAAAAAGAGAAAGTCCAAATCTAGGATCACCCTTATCCCATCTCCCAGTCTTGTCTTCTTTCATGTAGACTGTTTTTTCTTTTTCTAACTTCATTTCTGCTGCTTCTGATTTCCCAGGCAGGTCCTTTCTACCTTGGAACATTCCTCCACACAACAGATTGAGTTTTAGGAAATAGGCTGTTTTATGGGGCTCAGGGCAGTGGAACATGGCCTTGTCTTTGCTTACTCTGCAACCCCTCTTACCAGCCTCAAATGCCAGGAGGCTCACTCCTGTCTTCTACTTCTCTTGCCTTTTTGGCAGCATCAAGAGTCCATCTGGTTTTCTGTTTTGTTTTGTTTTGTTTTTTTTCAAGAAAAAAAGAACAAGACAAATGATTTTCATGCTGCAATTGTGTGGATCCCTACTAAGCTTCAGTTTTATCCTCTTTCCCTCAATTATTTCTGAAGTTACAAAACAAAACAAAAAACCCAATATAGATGTAAGCATTAGCTGAAATGGCCAGAGGCACATAGGTATTAATTAGGTTCATGTACAAACTTGTATACCTCCTCTGGCATTCCCTGCTTCCTTACCAACTGCCTCTGACACAACCGCTCCATGATTTTCCTATTCCCACCACTAGTGACTTCGAATTTTACAGAGAAGAAAATATTGTCCCATTGTTAAACAAGTTACCTAAATTAGCTCTATTTAAAATGAAGTGTTATATTATAACCAAATAATTATGTTTAAGTTTGGTTTATCGAAAAAATACAGGTAGAGAATGGTGTAACAAAATTTGAAACTGATTGTAATCTCTGGATATGCTTGCTCTGTGTGTATGCTCTTCCTGAAGTTTCCGGAGAAACATTTCATAAGGTTTACAAATGATAAGTTGGAATTTATTCAAGTTTCAGAGCTTATATAAATTAATGCCTTCTAGGAGTTAGTACTGGCCAAGGAAGCCAGATCATCCCTTTGGCACTGAAAATTGACTGTTTTTCAAAGTCATGATTCATTGACTTGATCAAAAGGATTTACTGTCTGCACTTTGAAGTAAAATGTGTACAGATATGTGTTTCTCTATGAGATATCGAAAGAAAAAGCAAGATTATATTGAACTCTGACTCACTGTATCCAAAGAGATTAAAACAAAGCAATGTCTCCCAAAATGCTGTCTATAATTTTCTTTTGACAGTATTACTGCTTAGTCATAAATCTTTTATCTGAAAATCTAATTTTTAACATTAAAGACTAAGAATCTATGCTGTTAGTGTTGGTATAAATTGAGGCATGCAGATGGGAGGAGATAACAATCATTCAAAGCATGGTGGCTTATTGGAGGAGAAAAAGGAGCATAGGAAACATTTAGATATTTAACAAGGCTTTGGAGTCAGGTGAAATACAATCATTACATAATAGGCAGAAAGCTGTACTCAGATTGTGTATTTAAAGAAAAGTGCATCAATAAGTAACAGGTTTTAGTGGTTTGATGAATCGTCACTTCTGAGAGGTGATCAGTCAATAGAAATCAACTGGGGTGGTAAACGCAATGTGCCCCAATCTCCCTCCATGCCATGCAAAAGAGATTTAGTGGCTGAAATTTGTGTCCAGGGAAAAAGGAAAAGTGGAGAAAGCATCTAAAACAAGGGTAAAAGGTGAAGCACATGAAGTGCACACCAGGAGACAGGAACTAAGTTAAGATCTGACCCAGCGTGTGGACTGACTTGATGATGAGATATTTTATTCATTTGGGTCTTGTCAGGTAGTTAGTTTAGCAGTGAGTTAGTGTTTCATTAACTTTCTTCTTTCATCCCTGCTGCTTAAAATAGCAATGAGCAGCCTACACAAATTAAAATCACTATAAATTAGAGGTTTGTGTTTTCATCATAGGTGTTGTTAGAATTTAAGTAATCTCAAAAGATTATGTATATGTATGTTTTAATACCCAACAATTTGAAGAGCAGTTAGTGGAAGGAAAATTTTTGGGAGAATTGGGGGAAGGAAGAATCTTTATTATGCCGTAGGTTTTGAATTTTAAAATTTCAATGATCTTTACTGCTCTGTCTTCAAGCTATAGTTATTTTCCTGTAGTAAAGGTGATTATCCTTTTCCTTTTTTTGTTTTTACATTCTACTTCTAAAAAAAAAATCATTTAAATTTGAGTTTGATGAGTCATCCACAAAGTAGAAACCTCATATACTACCACTTGTTTCTCAAGCCACTATATGCAAATGACATAATGCTATAGAGAGAGAAAACCCTTTCCCAGTACACTTATTAAAATCATCCAATCTGGTGCTTCATTGAGATTCTGTTTTGTATTTTATATAAAAAGTACACATATACATATAAATATATGAACCAAATAAGTTGCCCATCTAATTACTTATATACATTTATATTTTCATCTGTATGCATTGTTTATTAAATGCAAACAGTGTATAATTTATTGAAGTTATCTTTAAACAGTTTTATAGTTTTATAGTCAGAGCTATTTTTCTGTAAATAACAGCAAGAGCTTATGAGTTTCTGTTACTTTTCATCATGCTTTCAAAGCTACTATTTCCTAAATACAGTTTATTTTTTCCACAGGATATCTGACAACTACCAATTATGATCAGATAATATGTGCCTGCACTCAACCCTTAGACATTTAAGAATGAAAGCTCTGGAAAAATGGCCACTTTGGCCTTCTCAAAATAGTTTAAGTGTCAGTTTGTTAAACTTTTCTCCAATATTTCATAACAATATTTTCCATAAAGCATAAGTACCATATCTTCAGATATTCTATCACTTTCCACTAACCATGGGTTCTGGTGTGTTCACAATAACATGAAATTGGCAAATATGTATAATTGATGACAAATTTGTAAAGTTTTAAGTCAACAAATTTAATATACTTGGGCTGAAAACTGAAATAATAACATTGATTTCTTCTCAATTATACTTTATTAAAATTCAAATTATATTTTAATCCAAATCATTAAAGATAGACTATAAACCCCAACGTAAATGAACACATAAAAACCAAAATCTGATTTTCTGTTTATACAGTTGGGAAAAATTTAAAATATTTTTGAAGTACATAAGGCAGAAGTGATAAGATCTCAGTGAAATGCTGGTTTTTGCTACTATACATTTTTTCCAAAATATGAAATAAAAAACAAGTATATCAAATCATAAGGATAATGATACGTAAACATATGATGTACTTTTAATAGAATATTCATCTGCAAACTTGTGAAAACTTGGAACTTCATTCTAATTTTGATGGAAAATTAAAATTAACATTTGAAAGTACAATTTTCTTGACAACACAATAGTGACTGTTCTAGTCAGTAAACATGAAAGTTTTATGAAATATATATCACTTATGATAAAACTTTGAATCTTGTATAATTTAAATGAAAAAAATTAACATGCTGATCTATTTAGTTTTGTGAAGGAGAAGTTTATTCTTAGTCTTTTCCCTCAACCACTTGTGCTGATTTAATATAGCCACAAGCACTACTACACTCCAACGGCCTTTATGCCACTGGCCTATTAGTACTTAGAAGGAATGATTTAGACTAGACACACAAGTCATTTGGAATGATTGATTAGAATTTGTGCTATAGGGAAAGGAAGCATACAGGAAAGATCATATCAGTTATACGTATTCAAATAACTTAAATTTTGTAATGATGAATCTTTACGTAGTACTTATTTTTCAGTACATCTTTTTTTTTTTTTTTCATTTAAAAAATTCTTAGGGAAAGTAGGTAATAAAGACTTCCTAGTCATCTTTACAGACAAATAGATATCTGGTATGATCATATTTGGAAATGTAATAAATTAAGGAGAATTATTTTCTGGTATATTCTTTGTATTATAATGGAAGAACATGGGGGAAACATGTTGAGTATGAACATGATAGTTTACTCAAAAATCGAAAACAAAAAAGTTATTCCCTAAGTAACATTATAGACATGTGGGTAAATGCTTAATATTGTTTAATTATTGTTAATTAGAACATAACTGTCTTTATGCTCATCTTAATTGGTAAGGATAAAGAATTAAGTCAATAAGTGTATATTACTACATTGCTTCCAGCTCCCTTAATAAAATTTGAAGATAGTAAGTGATGTAATCCTGTTCTACTTACAATATATAATAGTTTATTTTTAAAACACTGACTATAGAACATGATGTCAACAAACCATAGAATAAATAGCACTTTTCAAAATACCATACATCCACAGAGGCATGAAACAAAATACCATCCATTTTCTTCAGGAATTGTCAGAATCAAGTGTTTCAAAACTCTAGGAAGCAAAGATTTATATCATCCAAGCTAATGAGGAATCAAATAGCAATTTGAAATAGCAGGAAATTTTCATGATGTTTTTGTTTGCCTTTACACCACCATCTTCATAGCTCAGTGGTGCTCTTGAAATCATGGATCTTTATTCCTAGTGTGGGATTCTGGTTCTTAGGTTTGGAAGGAACAGAATAGAATTTACTCCCTAAATATTGTGTGTACTTTACCCTGAGAACTGAAGTAAGACACTCATCTACTTCCACCTAACTGAAATACACTCAGGGTATTAAAATGGCAAGTTATCCGGAAAACATTTTAAAGTGAATAAAAATCCCACAGCTTAATTGGGTTGATTATGGTAAAAGCATGTAATAGACCATTTAAAGCATAAGAAAACTATCTGGATAGGTTTCTTTGGAAATTCTATTTGAAACAATTAGGCAATACAATAAAATAAGAGGCATTTAAATTAGCAAGGAAATACTAAAATTACTTGTATTCATACATGTATGTCCATATATGTGAAAAATCTACATAAAATGTATTATGGTTAAAAAACTAATTCAGAAAAGCTGTCAGGTATAAGATCAACACATAAAAATCACTTATATTCCAATATGCTAGTAGTGAATATAGGAAAACAAGTAAAATAATTTAATTTATAATACAGCCAAATAATAAAATATTTAGGAATACATTTAACTAAGAAGTGAAAGACTTGTATCCTGCAAACTACGAGATATTACTGAAAGAAATAAGAAAGAGGACATAAATAATTGAAAGACATCCCTGGTCATTGATTACTACAGCTAATATTGTTAAGATGTCAATATGCCCCAAAGTGAGCTGCAGCTTCAACCAATCTCTGTAAAAATTACAATGGCCTTTTTTTTTTTCAGAGACAAAAAACTAATGCTGATATTCTCATTGATTTCAAAGGATCTTGAGTAGTCAAAACAAACTTGAGAAAGAGAATAAAAATGCTGCACTTCCTAAATCAAAAGTTACTACAAAATCATGTAATCAAAATTGTGTGATGCTGGCCTGAATATAGACATATACAGATATGGAATAGAATTGAGATGGTATATATAAAATCTTACATCTGTGGTCAGTCAGTTGACTTTAAACAAAAGAGAGATCATTTAATGTGATAAAAATTGTCTCTCCAACAAATATTTTTGGCACAATCAAATATAATCAAAGAATAAATTTGGACTTTTACTTCATATCTTATAGAATAATTGAATAAAAATAGATAAAAAGTATAAATATGATATATAAATATGATATATATGAAATATGATAAATGTTCATGATCTTTGATGTGAGTTATTCTCTGATGTAACACTGAAAGCACAAACAACAGAAAAAGCAAGATAGATATATTAGACTTCATCAAAATTAAAAGCCTCTGCCAAGAAAATTACATTAAGAAAGTAAAAAGACAATTTACAGATGGGTAAAGGATCTTGAAATAATGTATTTGGTAAGGGGTAACTAGTCAAGCATATAAAGAACTTTCAGAACTCAATAGCAAAGGGATAAACCACACAAATGAAGAAAGACAAAAAAAGACAAAATATTGTATAGTTAATTTTACAAAGAAGATTTACAAATAATCAACAACCATATGAAAATATATTGAACAGCATTAGTCACTGGGAAGTGCAACTCAAAGTCACAATAAGACAACACTCACTGAGATGCTATTCTAAAAGTAGAAATTCCATGTGTTAATGCGGATGTGGAAAAACTGAAGTCCTTGTATATAAAATGATCCAGCTGCTTGGAAAGCAGTTTTATGTATCATATCTATCATCCACAAATTAAACAGGCAATGACCATATGATCTTTGCTATTCTACTCCTATATGTGCATGGAAAATGACTGAAAACAGGTATTCAAACAAATAATTACACACACATATTCAAAGCAGTACTATCTATAGTATTCAAATATCTATCAATAGATGAAAGGATAAAATCATTTGGTATACACAGAAATAGGATATTATTCAGTCAAAATATAGACTTAAATTCTGATACATCTGCTATATTGTGATGAAACTCTAAAAATATTATATTAATTGAAAGAAGACAGATGCTAAAAGTCAGAATGAGATAAGGCTGGTTGTTGCCCACTTTGTGAATATACTAATTGCCACTGAATTGTTGACTTAAAATGATTAATTTTATGTTATCTGAATATTTTAATTCAATGGTGGGAAAGGAAGAGTGTTTGGTCCTTATCAGATTTATCAGCTGTTTTTACAGCCTTAAAAGGTATTTACAATTTTGAATAGTTTTGAATGGTCAAAGAAACTAAAGAATAAAAATTCATTAAAAACTCAAGTTTGATTTGAGCTTCATTATACTTAAAACATCTTTTTCACCTTCATTATACTTAAAACATCTTTTCTACTGTTTATTCTATGGGTATTGAAAACAGGTAAGAACAATATTCCCTTTCCAGATAAATCTGTTCCTGCCATATTTGAAGAAAATGATGTGTTAATTGTAGCTAATTAAGATGACACAGTATAGGGGAAGAAAGGCATTGGAGACATGAGTCCTAATTATAGTTCTGACATTATATTTGGAGTGTGACATTAGACAAAATAAAAGCAAAAGGAATACTCGCACTATTTCCATTCTTTTGTGCAAGTTAAGGATGAGGCATACAAAATTAATGTCACACACTATGCATATAATACAATGATGAATTTCAGTCATGAATGGAACAGGTCATTTTCTTCTTCTAGATATTAAAAACAACTCTGAAGTGACTTCTCAGATTGATAGATATGTTGTCATTCTCGCTTATTTTTAAATAAAAAATAGATCTTATTTTTAAAGTAGTTTTGGGCTCAAAGTAAAATTGAAAAGTATGAAGAGTTCCCATACACCTCTACCCACCTACATGTTAATTTTTTTAACATCACAAAACTGAAAATATTTTAATAATTACACAACAGTTAATTTTAGCTTTCCTTTATGACAGAGGCTCCTGTTCTTTCTCTAGTACCCTACATCTCAATATTGCTTATTCACAAGTCATTTCAGATGAGCACATATCTTGAGCTTGTTGGTTATATCTTTAGTATTCAATACTATCTTTTCCAGCTTTAAAGATTATTGGCTAATGGGAGTGCATTAACTCACTTGATAGCTCCTTAATCAGTAGAAGATATATTAGTCATATTTTATCCCCTTATGCATGGATTTGGAGATGTTGCGGAAAAATAGAAGCAATCTATATATTTTTATTTTGACATTACTTAGAGTATCTTGCTTGTGAAATCTATATGTCATCTTTGAGGTCTTAGAGACTGCAGGTCATCCCTGTCTACTAGGCTTTTGGGTTTGACTAAAATTCTTCCTTACAAAACTTCTGAACTTGTTCCAACTTGGATATCATGGTAATCTTATACAAGCATCAATTTCTCTAGTTTATTCCTCTCTGTTTCTTATACTTTCCTGATCAGATTGACTTCACCAAGTGTCACATCCATCATTGCCATTAACATAAGCAATCATCAACATCATTGTCTAAACATATATAAGATCTAACATTTAATGATTATATTTAAACCATTATAAAATAGTTTTGTGGGAAGAAGGAATATTTAAATCTAGTTGTAGTTTAAAATATATAGGTGAATGGCTGAAAGTAGATCCATTCCAAATTAACTGCTAAGCTAAAGAAATGCAAATGACCACCAGACTTATGAAACAATATTCACCATCATGAGTAATCAGGGAAACAAAAATCCATACCTTACTCCAGTAAGAATGACCTGCATTAAACACATTTTTTAAAAAAAAGAACAAAAAAGAAAACCACAGGAAATAATAAATAACGGAGAGGATGTGGAAATAATGGAACACTAACACTGTTGGTGGGAATGGGAAATGGTCTGATTACTATGAAAAGCTGTGTGGCGTTTTCTCAGAACACTAAACATCAATCCACCCAATGATCCAGAGATTCCACTCCTAGGAATCTACGCAAAGGATGCAAAAATACTAATTTAAAAAAAATTGGCACTCATGTTTATTGCAGCACTATTTACAATGCCAAGATATGGAAACATCTCAATTTCCCAAAATAGATAAATGGAAAAATGTTGGGTTATATTTACACAATGAACTATTTCTCAGTGATTAAAAAAAGAGAGAAAAACTCATGCCATTTGTGGCAACATGAATGGTACTGGAAGGGAGTATGCTAGCCAAAATTAGAAGGAAAATAGTAAGTACTGGATGATCTCACTTATATATGGAATATAGAGAAATCAAACAAACGATCAAGAAAAAGTCAAATTGGAAAACTAAATAAAGTATCTAGCAAAGGAGAGAGAGAGCGGGTAAGAAACGGGAGGGAAGAGTACTAGAGAATATGGTGATTGCTTACTCATAATATTGTAGTGCGAGAACTATAGGGATTACAGTAATGTAAGAAAAATTAACAAAAAAATTAAAAATAAAAATAAAAATTGAGTTAAAATAATTCAGAAATTGCCTGAATTATGTTTAATTGCTACAAAAGATTCAACCTTCACTTATAATGTTAATTTGTCACTTTAATTTTTCATTAAAAAGTTTTTTTAGTATAAAATAAACATAAGCAGGTGACTTAAATAATTTAAATCTAACAAAAATAATTATTTTAGTAGTATATATTTTTTATTTGATTGTAGTCTTTGGCTGATTTTATTGCATTGGATTGGAAGGGGCAAAGTTCAATTGTTTTCTGAAGACTATTTATTGGTTTACTTGTTCATTTTATGTTGATATAGTTCAATATTCCTCAACTATGAATTGCCACTATTTTTGTGCTGTTTATCCCTAGAAGAATAGTATAATATCATGTTGAGAATAGCTGGTAAAGTTTGCTGTTTTTGTAGCAATTAAATCCCAGTCACCACTTATAATAAGCTTTGTATTTTGACTGAATATATTAAGTTCAATCTTAAAAAAAAAAATCCCAAGATAATTTTGGGCATAGCCATGATCTTAGTAGAAACATGTTTTATCTTAAATTTTCCAAATTTATTAGTATTTTAAAATTTTTTATTTCTAATCCCTAATAGTAGTCTTCTGTTCCATCTTGAAGATTGACTAAGTTCAGTTACATCAAATATTATAAATAAAAAACTTCAGAATTCTTGAATTAAAAATAACTCACCATACCAAAAAGACATAAAATTATAAATCTATAGAAATCAAAAAAAGATTAGTCAATAGTTTAATAGTTAACTTAAGGCTTACCTGCCTCTGAAACTTGTCTTTCCACATGTTCAAATAAATTTTATTCAATACTGAGACTTTAAATTTCCATTTCCTTGAATTGATAGTCCAAAACATACATTGTGCCACATATTAAAAGTTATTAACAGTTCTCACTTGATAATTTTACTTAACAAAATCAGTAACCAATTCTCTTTAAGGCAAAGAAAATAAATCTTTCTCATCTGAAATATCACAGTATCTGAGATAAACATAGCATGACTTCAAAGTCTTTTTACCAGTTACATAAGTTACATAATGAAGTTTCAAATTAAATCACACATAAAGCTATACTTTTATACATTATTCATTTAGAAAGAGACTATAATAATTAAAACTAAATCAAAAGTAATTGAACCATGATGACTTGCTAATGACCTCATCTTATCCCCCTAATTGTTTTGTGCATAAAATGCACACTCCATATCATTCAGTTATGCATGGAAGATTTAACTTTTCTTTCAAGTTTTGTATTCTAAGAGTCATATCAAGATAGGTGTCAATATTTGCATTGCATCATATGTTTGGATTTCAGACTTTCTCCAAAATTGAGTTACTTAAGACCCAGATCAAGACACCAACATAGATTGAAGTCTCTGATAATTGAAAAAAAATGTGCCTTAAAAAACATTATTAACTTTTAATCTCAATGCTGAAATAATCTTGTGTTGCCTGTAATCATTGGCAATCATGTTTTTTTGTTTGTTTGTTTGTTTTTTTATGGAGAGAGGGGACTGAAAATGTTTAGTATCAAACTTAACACAAATAGAAGATCAATCCAGTCAACCTAATGTTTGGACTTCCCTTAATTTTGGAGAATATAGAATATTTTAGTTTTCCTATGGAATCTCTTTTAAAGGACAGAGACATTGCAGTTCCTTGAAATTGTCATTTCCTAGATTTCATCAAAGATCTGATTTCTCCATTTTGTTTTGTTGTTCATCAATTCAAAGAAATGTATTTCAATCTAGCTCAATTTTGGATGATTTATTCTACAAAAACAGGATCAGGTATGTGTGAAAGTTTTGTGAAACAATCTACAAGTAGTTGTAATACACAGATCTTGAGTAATGATGGCATTATATCTCAACCAACTCATTGTAAATTAAGTATAAGAAGCATTTAATAGGCTTGAACTACTGAATATCATTGCTTAGTATAGCCTAAGCTAAATGTGCTCAGAATACTCGCTTGAATCATAACTAGGCATCATCACCTAAGACAAAGATAATTTAGAATTAGGTTTTGAATGTCTCATGCAATTTTTTGACTGTGGTATGGAAAGTAAAATCAGACATGATGAGAAGTAAAGCACAATATCCAAAAACTACTGACAGCACAGTGCACTGTAAGTATTGATAGCTCACCATTCCAATTGTATAGCTGACGGGGAGCTATAGTTCACTTCTGTAATTCCACATCATAGGAGAGGATCATGCCATGTATCATTATACAAGAAAAAGATGAAAATGCAAAACTTGAAATACAGTGCTATTGAATGAATATCACGTTTTCACCCTAAAAATCACTCAGCTACAAGTTAGACCATTGTAAGTCAGAAACAATCTATATACAACAACCACTGGTACAGAAACCCACAAGCTTCAAAAGATAAAGTTATTAATGAAAAGCTAAGAAAAAGGGGAAAATACATATGAGTGAAAGTAGTCTTGTCACTATTTAAAAACCAGGAAGGGAAGAGTAGAGGAGATCAAGATGAAGGTTCAGTGGTGATATGGTGGAGGGAAAATCTCAGGAATTGTAGTGATGTAGTATAGTTGTATATGTATGTAGATATACATGCATATACAACATATACAACTATATATATATACATATATATGCATATATGTGTATATAGACATATATTTGTAAACAACAAAATGATTAATAGAACACAAATTAATTAAAAATAACATGAACTTCAGATATTAAAGTATCTATTATACATATATGAGGAAATGCAGCACTTATTCAAATTACATTAGTATTTTCAATACCCAAAAGAAGAATGCATCACACTTGCAATGAAAGAATGGTGTTTTCAATGGTATTTTGTGATGAGTCAGACAGAATCATGACAAAATGAAAATTCTATGAAGATACATTTAATCAAAACATGTTTTTTTATTAAAGAAGAAAACATAAAACAGTTTAGAATAGTATGTTAAAGGAACATTCTAGAGCAATAAGATGGAGGGGAATGAGAAAGAGAAACTCACACAAGGTAGATATTTATTAAAATAATGAATGATTTAATTTCATTTATCTAAGTTTTGGTAAAGAGAAGGCAGATAGAAAATGGGCAATGAATGTATCCTAATAAAGAAATTTTGCTAAGAAGAAGCATGCTTTCTGGTGTCTTCGTGGAAGATGACCACTATTTCAAACAGTGTAAGTGATGTTGGCTTTATCAAGGATCTATAGTGTGTCAAAACTCAAGAAGTGACTTGAACAGCATATCTCAGTCATTCCTTTCAATTGTAAGGTGCCTAGATTATCAACATTTTTGCAGTAGAAGACACTGAGTTTCAAGAACAGTAAGTGACTCATAAAATGTCACAGAGACCACTTAAAGGCACTGTGGAATTCAGGCGCACTATATTGAAACAATACCTTCCTAGAACAGTAATTCAAATAAAGAGCTTCCATAACAAGCAATATTTGACAAGGTTCTTAAATGATGAGTATGCACTTTCTCAGGCTAAATGAGTGGAAGGCTATTTGAAATAGATTAACTAGAAGGTATATATTATTAAGCTATATTTAAGGCATGACAAATTCTCAGCTGGTATAGGGAGATAGGACTGCAAAACACATGGCTTAGCCTTTAAAATAAAAGATAAGGAAGTTTAAAGGAAGACTGGAGTGAGTCATATACTCCAATGAGAAATTGGTAGAAATTTTAGAAATGAAGGAAAAAGAAAACGTTCCTTAATAATCTTTCCTCCCTCCTGTCCCATCTCCCAAATATGGCTGTTTTCAGTGGTTATTTTAGACAGTTTAAAGACAGGAAATGACATAGAGAAAAACTTGGGCAAAACCTTCCATGAATTACAATTCAGAAATCTCTTTCTGGACACATCTACAGATGGCAAAAAAATATGAAGGAAAACAAACAGCTGGGACTACATCAAACTAAAAAGATTCTGTACAGCAAAAGAGACAATAGAAAAAAAAAAAAAAAAGAAGCCCAACCAAGTGGGAAAAAATGTTTGCCATCCACAAGAGTGATAATTGTTTTATAACAAAGATCCACAAGGAACTCACACAACTAAATAAAAGCAAAACAAAAAGCTCAATCAAAAAATGGGGAGAACTAAAAAGATACTTCTCCAAAGAGAAAATACAAATGGCCAACAGGCACATGAAAAACTGCTCAATGTCACTAGCAATAAGGGAAATGCAAATCAAAACCACAATGAGATACCATCTTACACCAGTAAGAATGACCCACATCCAAAGAATGGGCAACAAGTGCTGGTGAGGATGTGGAGAGAAAGGAACACTCTTACACTGCTGGTGGGAATGTAAACTGTTCCAACCACTATAAAAAGCTGTGTGGAGGACAGCTTTAATTAATTAATGAAAATGGAACTACCATTTGACCCAGCAATTACTCTCTTGGGAATCTATCCAAAAGAGACCTCAAAGTGGGTACAAAGGGACACCTGTGCTCGGATGTTTACTGCAGCACTATTTATAATTGCAAGGACTTGGAAGCAATCTAAATGCCCCAAAACAGATGACTGGATGAAAAAAAAAATGTGGTATACATACACAATGGAATATTACTCATCAATTAAAAATGACAAATTTGTTGATGTTATGATAGCATGGATGTACCTAGAAGAAACCATATTAGCAGAAACAAGTCAGAAAGAAAAAGACAGAAACCAAATGGGATATAAGAAAAATAAATAAATAAAATCCATGAGGAAAAGTCAAAACAAGCTAAGCACCAAACTGAATCAGCACACAACTTGGGGCAGGTGAGAAAGGGGGGGAATGTTGGGGAGAGAGGGGGGGGATAATTTCTGGTATTACAAAGATGTGAAATTTATATATAAATAAGTTTTAAAAAATAAAATTGCATCTATATGTTAAAAAATACAGGAGACAAAAATGATTTTTTTAGTAGAAGAAAAAGCAATTTTCACAATGCAAGTTTAAAGATTATTCATCTAAAAGAAGCACTGTATATGAAGAGCAACAGCAGGTAGGCAGTCTTTGGTAGCAGGCAAATGATCCAATTTCCAAAGGGACTTTCAGGCTATAGCCCTAAATGAAATGTGTTGATTTAAATTACAAAGCATTTATATACCCTCAGTTTGTCCTGATTATTTGAAACAAAGTTTGAAGAAGAGATTTGAGTGATAGTTTTGAAAATTCGAGGGAGATAATGGAGAATGTTTCAGCAAGTTTCCTGTAAGTCATAGACATATGAAACAAAGAAATATTTTCTGAAGATAATATAAGTATTTCAAAAAGGAATAAATCAATACCTAAATATGGAAAGAGTTTTCCAAGTGATATTCAATTTAACAATCATAACAAAACAGGAATCTCAAGAGTACATAAGTCAAGAGGGTGCAACCAGGTACTTCTTTCTGGCAAATAAGAAAAGATAAATCAAGTTTACACATTCTGTTGAGTTGTTTGAACCATCTTAGAAAAAATCCACAAAGATTAGGACCCTCAAAGCATAAAATAACAACAACAACAAACACTCAAAAAAAAGCTAGAACTTTAAATGCTCATGGTTTCATTTAGTATTTTCTCTTCCTGACCTGAGATAGAATGAGGGGGACTGTCAAAGGACATAAGGACATTTAGGAATCCAAGTATCATAGATATCAAAATTCACTTTCTTTAAAATTGCTTATGCATTTCATCTTAGACATAATTATGTTTTTCATATGCAAATCTCATTCTTGACAAATAAGTCTGTTTGGATCTATTTATTATCATCATCATCATTATTTCAATTAAACTAGATTTTTAGTCCTATTCACACAATTCTTTTGTCTTAATATTGAACAAAAACAGCTAGTCAAAATGCTTAAGCAATGAGATTTAATTTCTACCACCTAGACGCTGAAAACAAATGGGACGATACACAAAGGTATTATATGTCAAGAATTGCACTTTCTATTTCTTTCCTCCTTTTATTTTTCAAGAAAACAATGACTTCATTTTTTTTCAAGCTAGTATTTTTGTGACTTTTTTAAGGTAACTTTTTCATATTATATCAAATGTGTTTTCATTTAAATAGCACCACCTAGCATATGTGATGCTATAGAGTAATTAGCATTGTGCAGGTTCTCTGTGACTTACTCCACTCACCAATTACTGTAGAAAGAAACACAGGATTCTGTGAACCAAATATTAGAAAATGACATGGATATTGCTGGAAATGTGCCGTAGGCAACATGTTATGAATGATAGGAAAGGTTTTGTTCATTTATTTCTTTTCATGTTTTGTAAATGTAGTTTTTAAGCATAAGAAAATCAGACTTTTGTTGGATCTGAAGTAATTGAAGCTATCATGATGCTCGAGCCCTCTCATGACTTATCATGAAATATATCTACAGAGTGATCTACAGTGCTCCAGGGGAGAAGATCAGGCATAAAGCTTAGTGCAAGAGCACAAGGAAAAATACTGTTCATTTTTTTTGCTATCTTGAGGTTATAATAATTATATCATACAGATGATTGCTTATTTTTGCTTTCTTAACATTCAGCATCACTAATGAAAAAACAGTCAATATTTATTGAATGTATGGCTCTATTCATGGTTATTTGCTTCCTGTTAGAACAACTATAATTCTAAGCATTTTTGCAATTTTCACAGTACAATTAATGTGTTTTTCTTAATGTGCATAACTTCTTTAGCCCACTTGAGGGACTTGGAAGCAATAGTAAGTAAAACTAATAAGGATACCTAAGATATCAGATCTTATTAGCATTTATACTTCAAGAAACCAGGGTCCTCCATTGAGGGTAGTACAAGAAAAGCACAAAGTGAGAGAGAAACTCTACTTTGTCCAGAAAATAAGGAAACACAAATCATTTAGAATTTGCCCAAAATGTGCCAAGAGATCTTCCTTGCTGATCAAGATGTAGCAATGGGAATCAGATTTATATCCTCACCTGAAATAACTAATAAAAGGACAAAAAATATATGAAGCAATGACTTTCAAGTTATTGACCATCTATCAACAATGGGCAATAATCTCAGAAACATATAAGATGAACCCAGAGTACCAAGGTCATGGTGCAGAGAGGGGAACCCAAGTAAACCCAGCTAGTCCTTCATGAGGAGATGGAGCACTTAGACATGGGAGAGCAAGAGTCTGTAGTTTACATGACAAAGCATTGGAAGCAAGGAATAGCATGCACAGAGATCTGGGGATTTGTAGATAGGCCTGCCAAGTCAAAATTCTGGAGGAGATTACCTGGGGCTAGGATATAACCACATACCATGATTGTGGAGGAGGGCAAGGAGAAAAAAAATAAATAAAGAGACTACCAATGAGCCAAGGACCCACCTAAAACAAATTAAGTACATGCAATCCCTGAAGGTGGAGGAACAGCAGTGTGGAAATATTTAAAGAAATGATGGCTGAAATTTCCCTATTTTGATAAAGACAATTCACAGATCCTAGAAGCTTGTCAAAATCTAAGCCTACCATGTCTAACAAAAACATACCAAAAAAGAGCATAATTACTCAAGGGCAGTAATAAAGATAAAATCTTAAATGCAGTCACAGAAAATGACACCTTACTAGGGAGGACAGAGATAAGGATATTGGTAAACTCCTCAATGGAAATAAAATAAGATAATTGAAAAGCATATTTAGATTGGGTGTAGAGAAATCTGTCAACCTTTAATTATATACGAAATGGAAAAATAAAAAAGCTTCCCAATTTGAATGCCCAAAAAAATTTGCTGAAGACCACCAAAACTGAAAGAATTATCCCAAGAGGGTAATGTTCTAGAAATGTTAAAGAAAGTTCTTCAGTCATAATGAAGATAATACCAGATGGAAATCCTGGTTTGCACAAAGGAAAAAGGATACCAGAAATGAGAGTTCAATGGATTTATGAATACTCTTCTTATTTAATTATGCTAAAAGGCAACTGATAACTATTTTGGAGGTGCCCAGGAGACAGTTTCAAGGTTTGACATATTGTTCAAGGACTCCTAAAAGTCACTGTACTCATGGCTAGAGTAACACAGCAAAATGATACAGTTGAAAATGGACAAAGGTAAACAGGTGCATGGGTGAGGTCCACAAAAATACAGGTGCAAGCTTCCAGGTGTCCCCTCATGGGGGAGTGACACAATGTGTCTAACTCCCCCAATGATGCTGTGTGTCACATATGTGAAGTGGTATCAGTCATGGAAGCTCACCTGGACCTTTGTGTCTGGGATTTTAACAGGTGGAATGATTTGTAAAATTGATTGGGTTACCACTTCTTGCAACTCAGACATAGTCTGCTATATAAGTCCTCCAAGCAAATATGAACTTCAGCTAGATTTATGTATGCAAGTGAATAATATTCTCAAGTGTGATACAAGATTCTACCAGGAAAAAAGAAAAACAAAACAAAACAAAATAAATAAGGGTTTTGTGTGTTGCTCACTTCCAAAGGGAGGCAATAATACAGTTTATTTTTAGTTGTTTGTGGAAAGTTATAGACAATTGGCTGTTGCAACACTACTCAGGACACGCTTAATATCCTCATGGCTTGGGCAAACTGATATCTTCGATGAATTTACCAACCCACATAGTTATTCATGTTTCCCCACTGCATTTAAGTCAGTTCTAGGTTACCCTTCAGCTTCTGACACTAACTTGCTATCGCCAGTGTAGGTAGTGTATTTTCACTTTCAGAATCTGCATCATGCTCAAACACTTCTACTCAAATATTGATGATAACTTGGTGAGTTTAAATAACCCGGTGACTACAGTACATGAAAAGTGAAAACTTTTACACATAAAGGCACACTGTGGCTCTTTTCCAAGAGTGGGATGCAGAAAATATTTGCAAACTCAGTCTCTAAAGGAATAATAGTTTTGTTCACCTTGCTGTACCTTTTGCACTGTGAAAATCATATCCAAGACGCCTGATACTGTTATAAGTAGTAATGTTTCTAAAACCTTATGACCTACTGTTCATCCCCATAAACTATATTCATCATGGTTTCTGTGGGCTGTTACACACATGTTGATATCAGCACTCCAAACTCAAATACATCATTAATTAAAGAGGAGTTTTAGTTCTCTAGGACTATTATAAAAACAGTACTACAAACTGAGAAGGTTTAACAGAAAATATTTTGTCTCACCATTTCACAGATTAAACGTGCAAGTTTAGGTTGTTAACATGAATTTGCTCAACCATTAGATCAACTGTCACCTTATAGAACATACAGAGGAACATACTGAATTGCACCAGGGATATAAGATCAGCAACACACAGATGTGGATTGCAGTAAAAATGGTGTTGGCTAATTAAGAAATAAAATCTAATGAGCAAGAATTCATGGAGAATCATGTATTCATTTTTAATATTTCTTATTTTATAATCTAAAAATGATTTAAAATATTACTGGTGAATACAAGTGTTCTGATATTTTCTTTGATTTATCTCAATGTTTAAAATATCAATAATAGATTGAAAAAATAAAACAGGGAAGAGACTTCAAAAAAAGTATGCAGTCTAATGGAACCAAGTGCTTACCTCAATAATGTATGTCCTATATTTGCCTAACACAGTGCTTGAGATTTGTACATTCTATATGAATTATCCTAATGAATACATGTTAGAGATGGATCTATAAGTTGATAAAAATGGATAAAATTGCCCTATTCCTAATTATTGCCTGAAGAAATAAAGCTGTTTAATACTCAGGAATTATTTACTTGGCAAGTACAATATAATAGTCACACTTTGACTCACAAACTATTCCCTATCTGCTTCTCTCTTGTTTTGCCCTTCAGAGGTTACCTGATGTTATTATCCTTTATGTCTCAGTTTGTCCTATTGTAGAAAATCCACATAGTTGGTGCTGGGAACTGACAAAACAATCTCTAAAACAGATGAAATAGTCATGTGTTATGTTCAGTTACTGGGTCATCAAGAGATTGAGTAAGTGTGAAAGAGATAATTTTTGGAAAGAAAAAGATATATTTTAAAAGATAATTTTTTAAAAAGCAATAATGCCAATGGATTTTAATGTCACTGTGGTAATTAATGAAATTCCTTTAAAGTAAAATCCCTCCCTGCATCCAGGAGCTCTCCTCAGAGAAATGTACCCCTGGATGTTGAATGTACTTTGCATCTACCTGTTCTACATGAATACTCAGATAAAAGAAATTCTTTATAATAGCAGCATTAATTTGGCTGTAATTGAAATAATAGATTTTTTATCATTTCTATCTTTGACCAATACTTTAGAAGTTACATTTTTATTTGCCGTAGCTTGTATCTTGTTCTTTAGAATTTCAGGGTGAATTGCATGAAATTTCATCTCTTAAAGTTATCTGCCTGTTCCTTTTGACAATGATGAACAATGATGAAAGAAAACCTTCATGTTCATAAATGACATTTGAACCTAAGATTTGGAGAGTTACAGAGACATGTTTTGATTTAAAAATTGAGCAGAATATGTCAGATGAGAAAAAAAATGAGGCTATACACATGCCAAAATGTCATTTTCATAAAATAGCTATTTGAAAGATACTTCACTTTAAACAGGTTATTAAATGAGTTTAAAGAAATAACTTGGACTACTTGAAAACACGATCTTTCTGTGTGTCGATTTACAATGTAGATTCTAAAGGTCATTATCACACCTGTGTTAAAACTAAAAGTTTTTTATATAGAACGACTGGAAATAGATGAATAAAATGCATCATAAACATATTATTATCATGGGGGGGGGGACCTCTGGGCTCCCGCGCCCTGCAGCCAGTCATGGCAGCTGCGTATGCCTGTGGTTCCCGCCCTAGGTTTGGGGTCTGGGGGGCCCCCTAGGGACGCAACTCAGTGAGGTCCGAGGCGGCCAGTGTGGCCACACCCCTCGGTGCTTGAACCCTGGCAGCGTTCCAGCAGAGCAAGGGTGGGGGTGTAGTGGGTGGTGACTAGATTCAGCTTCTGTTTTACTCTTACTCCACTTAGACGCCTGGAGGAATAAGAAGAAACAAAGAGTACAAACACGGACATGGAATGGGTGAGGGACGGAGTGAGGAACCTGCTCACACGTCTGAGCAGGATGCAAGAGAAGAAACAGACAAAGCCAAGGCATAACGGACAGAAAAATAACCATGTGAGGACTTATCACAGAATCAATCCCATGGCCTCACCAAGAAAGGATGGGGCATAATTCCAGACTGATATGCCATTTAAGAGTGCAGGGTGGCCCTCCCCATCCCTAGGGGAGGAAGTCCACGGAGCCCAGACATCGGCTTCACAGCAAAGTGGCAAACCAAAGAGAGAAAATGACCAACAAAGGACTTCAGCAGATGCCTCTCCACAACCAGTAACTTCCTCTCCTACAATGACTGGGAATGAGTTTCCCCCAGCCCCGCAAGCCAGAGGACTGAGCAACAAACTGAAGAAACAGCAAAACAACACAGAGAACAGACCGTAAGTGACCTCAAATGAGTACGGACAGACTGCCCAATGCAAAGTTAAGAATGAAAACCTACAGTTACCGTATCCCAGAAACACAGTCCCTCACCCAGCAAAAGGACATTGCCCCAGAAAAGGAAGAGACCAATGGATTTAACATAGCTCAACAAAGAGAGGAGTCAGAGTGAACAAAGGGGGTCTCAGGGGGAGGGGAAGGCAATCCAGTAATTGATGACTGATGTTGTAAGAAATTAAATAAATAATAATTTAAAAAAACATTATCATGTTCATCATAAATGTTCAAATCTATGAAACATGCCAATTTCAGATAATATATCTATCACTCAACAGTTATATAAGGCTACACTAAAGTTCACATGAACCTTTAGGATTCCCTAAAACAAAGCAGAGGAAGAAATCTGATAGAAGAAGTAATATAAACTTTCTTCTAATTTGAGCTTTATGTCATTACTAATTGGTGAGGGGAATTTGCTAAAATGTTGCCTTTTGACACTGACTTGTGGATTTAAAATACTAGCAATTTTTAAATTATATGGTTGTCCATTGTCTAGAAGGTTCTTTTAAGTTCAGCTATTTTTTAAGCTTTAGAAAATACTTTATTTGTTATTATTTATTGAGGTATGGGTTTACAAATTTTATATAATTTAGAATTGGGGAATTGGATCCTTTCTGTTTACATTACCATAGCACACCCAACACCAAAACACCGAGAGTCCTCCATCATCAGAGGTCTTCTTTCTACATCATCACAAAGTCAGCACACTCTCCTTCAAGCTGCACCAATATTCACTTGTTAATGCTATGCAACTGTCCTTTCAAAGTCTGCAGTCAGTCTTGCCTTTTCTGATCACTTTGTGCTTACTCCAAAGCAATCCACTTAGTGAACAATTTTCTTTTGACTCAATTCCTACCTAAAAGCAAAAATAACCAATTGCCTTTTGGAGAATAAAGAGTCTAAAATTACCCTAAGCCTCCCAGAACTTGAATTCTTTTGACTTTGCTAAGTTCTTCCACTACTACTCACTACACCTTTGTAAGACCCAGACACATTGAACTCACTTCAAACTGTCTCCCCTTAAGTTTTTTAAGTTTTTTTTTTTTTTTTTAACAATCTACTCATTCATCCTGCATAGGACAATCCATAGCCACCCTTTTATACCTTCCTTACATATTCACAAATACTGATTGGACTCAGTAATCAAAACTTGACTGCAGCCCACTTAAGGTTATGATTCTTCTTCCATTCTTCCAAGGTTCAAGGAGTTGAAGAGATTGACTTTCAGTGACTTCTGGATGTGGACAATTGTGGACTTAACGAGGTAATTAGACTATCTGTTACTTCAGGCATTCCCCTAAGAGTCTTGGAAGTGGAAATTATATTTATTTGTTTGTTTGTTTGTTTATTATTGTCTTTCTGCCTAGATTTCCCTTCAAGGCTTCAATTTCTCTTCGGTTTTCTGGTCAATAGAAATAGGTTTTGAACTGCCTTGTGCTTTTCTTAGAAAAATATATTATACCTGCTTTCCTAGTTCAGACCCAAAGATTGATTGGTTAATTGGCTGATCAATCAGTTTTAGCATTTCTTTAGAAATTTGAAGTAACAATGAACTGTAACATTATATGTCTTGGGTATGCATCTTTAAAAACTATTACATGTATACACCAAATTAAGTTCATCACTAAAAATATAATTCTATCTTCACCACAAAAATTAATGCATTTTATCAAATCACCTACCCCTTTTTCCTTCCCTTCTAATTGGTTTTACAGTCTAAACACTTAATTTTATTTAGCTCTGTATGTTTGTTTTGTTTTAATATATCATGTGAGTGAAAAAATCATAGAGTGTTTGCTTTTCTCTTATTCATTTCACTAACCCAATACCCTCTAGCAGAATTTTATCAATTTTTATAGCTGATAAAAATTTCATAGTGCATGTTTTCTTTATCTAATCACCACTCTGTATGCATCCAAGTTATTTCTAGTTCTTAGCTATTGTACATAGTACCATATTGATCATGGAGATGCTGATAGTGCCGCAAATGAATGATTTAATTGCTACCATCTTCTACATAAGGTTGACCAGATGTCTCCTGACCAGAACTCCTCTCAAAGTTGAGTT
This sequence comes from Uropsilus gracilis, assembly GCA_004024945.1. Classification (NCBI taxonomy): domain Eukaryota; kingdom Metazoa; phylum Chordata; class Mammalia; order Eulipotyphla; family Talpidae; genus Uropsilus; species Uropsilus gracilis. Next base: position 22,781 of record PVHY01003737.1, read on the forward strand.
GTTGAATTAAGTAGAGAAACTGTCCTTCAGAGATAACAAGGTTTCAATTTCTGGTATATATAAATTCTATATTATATGTAAAAATGATTTTTGTAGTTATGATTCAAGATTTTGAGATGGGGGATTATACTGGATTATTTGTACCACTAACGTAATGAGATGAAGACAGAAAATTATTTCACTCACTCACTCACTCTCTCTCTCTCTCTCTCTCTCTCTCTCACACACACACACACACATGATATTAAAGATGAAGCAAAGAGGGTTTTGAAGATTCTGGTCTTGAAGATTAGAATGATGTGACTACAAACCAATGAATTCCAGGAGCCACCAGAAATAGGGTAAATAAAGAAATAGCTTCTCCTTTAGAGTCTCTGATTATAGTATGACTCTACAGTCACCTTAATTTTCAGCACAGTTGATAAAAAATTGGAGTTGTGTCCTCCAGAATTGTGAGAAAATAGGTTTGTTATTTTAATCCACCAAGTTAAAAGCAATTTATTACAGCAGTCACAGAAAACTAATACATGTATGCTGTCAGTTAATTCCTGCTTGATTAAATATGGTATTTAATCATCAGTTTGATTAGAAAAAGCAATACTAGCTTAATAGTTATTGTCCTTGTTGTAAAACAAGTCTACCTGTATTTTGCTCTGTCCATTTCCTTTAAATATCCTGTTCCCCACATATTTGGGTTCAGACAGTATTTTCATCTCAATGTAACAGTTTTTCTTTAAGAATATATATATTTTTTCATTCCTTTTCTCTATACTATAATATATCAACATATGAAATTTATTAACCTTAACTTATTCTGAAAATATTATGGTTTTAGAGCTAATCTAAAATTGACTTCAGATTTAAACATCCTTTCTCCTATACATTAATTGCTTAATTTTCAAACCATAAGTAATTTCATTTATATACAATCTTTGCAACTAGATATTAAGTACTCTAAAAAACAAATATATGAACATTGAAAAATAGCCTTGTCTTTCTTGTTTAAGTTTGTTGCTAATTTTGTTATTGTTATTTATCCATCCAACGAGAGCTAACATAACATGAATTTCCAATCACATCTTGCTTTTTAAATTAAAATATCAGCTATATATTTCCAGGATGTGACATACGGTTTTAAATTAATTAAATTTCCCTATGCAAAGGGATTTATAGATGAATGTATACAGCAAAAACTACGCTGATGTCAATTTGCATTAGAATTTTCATTTGTCTTCTTTCCTCTATACATTTTAAAAATATAAACTAAAACTTGCAATAATATAGACAAATATTTTGCTCCTGCCCCATTGTATATATAAAGGAATTCTTCTACAGTTCACTGTCAGGTGGTATCATGGTGCAATAGCATGAAAGTCATTAGTGCAAATATGATATAAAACAGCTATTTCAGGGTATCAATTATCATCTTATAAAGTGCGAATTGTATGGAAGCTAGGGATTTCTCTATTCCTGTGCTCCAAGTCCACATGTGTTCTAAAATCTCTCATTATTGTAGATTTCTGATAAATACAATGTGCCCTACTATCTTTTCATATTTCCCCTTCTAGAAGATTGAAGCACATTGTGTAAGATTCAAAAGCCTGTTTTAATAATCTGAGGGTTCACAAAATATATATTCAAAGTTAAAAAGACATATATACAACATTCATTTTGTTTATGTGTGATTTTAACTCAGATTTTAGAGATGAATCTTTTTCCATTGGTATGTCTTATTTGGGAAATAAATTCAAGTATTCTTTATAATTGCTCCCTTATATTTAACATAGAATCTCTTAATTATGAAAAGAGGAAAATACATACTGTGGATAAATTCCTCGTGTCCTTGTTTCATTGTTGTTTTGTCAAACAAATTAATTGTAATTTAAGAGACATAATTTCTTAAAATGTTACTATTTGAAGGCTTTCAACGGAGGCTAAACAGCAGTTATATTTATTGCTCCACATAAATTTTCTGAGTCCTCAGAAGGAAACATTTGATGCTGTGCTTGATTCGCAGCCAAGCCATTCAGCAAAATGCTGTTCGAACATCCTGTACAAACATGTAAGCAAAGTAAAGTAAAAGTCGTTTAAGCTTATTACCAACAAAAGTGTCCTCATCCAATGCATTAGCTACAATAAAAGCAAGTACACGCAGACCAAAGCGCAGAGCTGAGCCAGGGGCCTCTGGAAGCTCTTTTCATAAATCAATTCATGATATCTCACCATGGAGTATCCAATTAACTGTAAATAAAACTTCAGACATGCTTAAAAATTGTTTCTTCCTTTAAGAAATGACAGTTAGAAATACCTTCCTGATAGCGATCATTATCGACTTTTGCCATTTAGTACAAAAGGCCTGACCATGGTTAAAAGGTTTAATTTTTATGTTTCAGTGGTCACAAAGTCAAAAACATGGATCTATCTACAATGGCAAAGAGAGTTATAAATTCTATTCCTGGTGATAGCAATTTCTTTTAAGATATTTTAGGCTGGATATAATTTTATTGGTTCTTCCTGGAGGGGCTTGTGGAAGCTAAGATTCCATTTCCCATTAGATAGTCATCATGCGTTAAATGCACAGGCCCAAGCAGGTAGTATTCCATATCGTCATATAATTTAAAGAAAGAAGTGTAACATGTGGTCCTATCATCTACCTGCACCTGCCTCTGTGTTCTGGCTACTGCTTAATCTTTTGCCAGCACCACACTCAATATGTCTAGCCTATCAGGGTCAGATTGACAAGGTGATTGTACTGGCAATTTTATATCACCATCACTATTATTTTCACGTACTCTTTTCCCAGTGGGAATACCTATGCCAGCATCAAAATGCAGCTGAAGTCAGTAGATTGCATGAAACTATTTTGTAAATGAGAAGTCACTAATTAGAATTAGACACCCCTCTGGCATAATTAGAGCACTAATAACATTATATCTACTCTTTCCCAGCAAAAATACAGGTTTTAAGAAGAGTTAATAAAAATTGCTTTTAGATATCTGAATAATAACAAACATAGTATATTTTGGCAGTGTTTTAAAGAAAAAAGTTCTCTACAGTGAGACAAAGTTCTGTTTATAAATTCAATTATTAGAATATTAATGTAGCAAGTAGAACTATTGTTTTATTTTAAACTGGATATCAACAAATATTCCAAATGAACAGCTCATAATTCCTCAATTTATTATTACTAGGAAAATTTCATCCATCTTATTAGCAAAGCATTTTTAGATATTTCAAAGCATAGCATCATTTCAACATGATGAAAGAAAAACCATAAATAAAAATAAATTCCTTTACTACGCAAAATTCTGTAGAAGCTTACAATATTTAAGGTATTTATTTAGGATTATACGGCTACTAAGAATTCAACTAGCAATTTTCTGTATGTTGGTAAATATCAAAACTGGGATCCAAACCCAAAAATACATACCTAGAGATAATTAACAATTAAGAATAGACTGCATAAAAGATTATTTTAAATGCATGGTTAAATTTGCAAAAACCTTTTTCTTCTTGGAAAAGTGCAACCACATATCTGCCCTACAATAAGTTACCGACACACACGGCCTGACTATCTGCCTCAGCTATTCCTGGAGATCCAAGCAGCCTCATCTTGCTATCCAGGAATGCAAGTCCACACCCAGGAAAAAAGGACATAGTTCCAGAAAGTAAAAGACCAGTGGGTCAAACATGGACCAACGACTTGCAGTGAGAGGAGCTGGCATGATCAGAGGGAGGAGGGAGAAAAGGGGGGTTTGGGTGAAGAATAAGGGATCCAATACAACCATATAACCATGACTAAAATTGTATGATAATTGCAAAACAAAAAAAATGTTTTTCTCTCATCAATGTGGACCCTTCTTTGAATCAGACCCCATCTTTCCTCTAACTACCATGTGGAGACAGCCAGGTGAAAAATAAGCAACCTGAGTCCACTCCCTGTGAAACAGCATCTCTCAATGATTTCTGACGCTAGCTGACCACAAAAGAATAGCATTGCCTTGTCCCCATCCTCTCCTTATTAGTTATTTAGGAAAAACGCAGCAAGATCTTGCAGGGTAAATGAGTTATCAGGGTTTTCACCTTTCTGCCATTAGTCTCTATGATCAGCACCTGTGATATTGCACCCTCCCATGATTGCACCTGGCCCAGTGGGTGTCCACATGTGTAAATGGGCACACCTGGGCATTGGAGACAGGTCTAAAAGGGTAGTGTTACCATGGGGGAAAGGAGAGCATGAGAAAAACAAAAGGAACATGGGAGAGAGAGCCTGGAGAAAGAGTTCGAAGGTTTCTGGGGTGCTGGGGAATTCACTTGCTCCCAGCTTCCTAGCCCTCCAGCCCCTCCAACCTGCTGCCTTCCTGTCTGGCCAGCTTCCTTGCCTGCCAGCCTCCCTGCCTGGTGTTAATGTGTACCCGGTTCCCTAAAAACAATCAAACCTGTAAAACCTACTGACAACTTCAACATTCTTTAGCTGCAACAACTGTTAAAGAATACACCCAAATTGCATTTGTAAAACAAGCATGTCTGCTGATTGTTACACTAAGATTCTATGTTGCAACATTCTGTCTAAAGATCCCTGTGAAACACTCCCAAATTTTCAAACAGGTGAGTTAAGCCCCCTTCGACTACTCCCCTGCTTTAAAACTCCCTATACTCTGACATTGGATGCACCTTGGAACTGTCCGTTGCTTGTGACCTTATCATCATCCTGATTCTCAAAAGGGCACTATCTTGGTTATATTGCAGTCTATATCCCATATATTAATGAAACCATTTGGTTTCTGTCTTTTTCTTTTTGACTTGTTTCTGCTAATATGATTTCTCCTAAGTGCATCCATGTTATCATAAAATCAACAAATTTGTCATTTTTAATTGATGAGTAATATTCCATTGTGTATATAGACCATATTTTTCTCATCCAGTCATCTGTTTTGGGGCATTTAGGTTGCTTCCAAGTCCTTGCAATTATAAATAGTGCTGCAGTAAACATCCGAGCACAAGGGTCCCCCTTTGTACCTACGTTGAAGTCTCTTTTGGGTATATTCCCAAGAGAGTAATTGCTGGGTCAAATGGTAGTTCCATTTTCATTAATTTGAGGGTCTTCCACACAGCTTTCCATAGTGGTTGGACCAGTTTACATTCCCAGCACTTGTTGTTGCCCATTCTTTGGATGTGGGTCATTCTTACTGCTGTAAGGTGGTATCTCATTGTGGTTTTGATTTGCATTTCCCTTATTGCTAGTGATGTTGAGCAATGTGCCTGTTGGCCATTATTTCCTCTTTGGAGAAGTGTCTTTTTAGTTCTTCTCCCCATTTTTTTAATTGGGCTTCTTGTTTTGCTTTTGTTTAGTTGTATGAGTTCCTTGTGGATCTTTGTTATTAAACCCTTATCACTCTTGTGGAGGGCAAAATATTTTTTGTACCATTGGGTTGGGCTTCTTTTTGTTTTTTCTGTTGTCACTTTTGCTGTACAGAGGTGTTTTAGTTTGATGTAGTCCCATCTGTTTATGTTTTTCTTCATTTTTTTTTTTTTTTGCCATCTGTAGATGTGTCCAGAAAGGAATTTCTGAATTGTCATTCATGGAAGGTTTTGCTCAAGTTTTCCTCTATGTTTGTAATGGTTTTAGGTCTGACAACTAAGTCTTTGGTTGATTTTGAGTTGATTTTTATATATGGTGCGAGGGAGTTGTCTTGGTCCATTTTTTTTGCATATCTTAGTCCAGTTTTCCCAGCGCCATTTATTAAAGAGGCTATCTTTGTTCCAAAGTAAGTTTTTCACTCCTTTGTCAAAGATTAGTTGACTATCTATGTGTGGTTTTATTTCAGGGCACTCAATTCTGTTCCATTGGTCTGATTGTCTTTGTACAATTTACGAAGTTGTTTTAATTATTATGACTTTGCATTATAGTTTGAAGTTTGGCATTGTAGTACCTCCATTCTCTTTTTTTTCTCTGGTCAGGAGGCTTTTTGGTATTCAAGGTCTTTTGCTATTCCATATGAATTTCAGTAATTATTGTTCTGTCTCTTTAAAAAATGCCAGTGGGATTTTTATCAGGATTGCATTGAATCTGTATATTACCTTTGGTAGGATGTCCATTTTGATGATATTAATTATTCCAATCCATGAACAGGTAATGTCTTTCCATTTTCTTATATTTTCTTCTATCTCTTTTAGCAGCATTCTAAAATTTTCTCTGTATAGTTCTTTCACTTGTTTCATTAGGTTTATTCCTAGGTATTTTTTTAGTGCAATGGTAAATGGGTTGGTTTTTCTGATTTCTTCTTCTATTTGACTTTTTTCATATAGGAAAGCTACCAACTTCTGTGTATTGATTTTGTATCCAGCTACCTTACTGAACTGATTTATTATTTCAAGCAATTCTTCTGTGGATTTTTGGGGGTAATCTATATAGAGAATCATGTCATCAGTATATAATGATTGTTTCAGTTCCTCTTTACCTATGTGTATCCCTTTTATGTCTTTCTCTTGCCTTATTGCCCTAGCTAGAACTTCCAGTTCAATGTTAAAGAGTAGTGGGGAGAGTAGGCATCCTTGCCTGGTTCCAGATCTTAACTGGAATGATTTTAGTTTTTCCCCATTTAGGATGGTGTTTGCCATAGGTTTGTCATAGATAACTTTTATTATGTTGAAGGAAGTTCTTTTAATCCCTAATTTTTCAAGGACTTTTTTCATGAATGGATGCTGACTTTGTTGAATGCTTTCTCTGCATCTATTGATATAATCATGTGGTTTTAGTTTTTCTCTTTGTTGATGTGGTGTATTATGTTAATTGATTTCCAGATATTGAACCAGCCTTGTGCCTCTGGGGTAAATCCCACTTGGTCATGGTGAATAATGCTTTTTTATGTATCATTGGATTTGATTTGCCAGGATTTTATTTTAAATCTTTGCATTCATATTCATTAGGGAAATTGGTCTATAGTTTTCTTTCTTCATGCTTTGTTTGGCTTTGGTATGAGAGTGATGTTTGCTTTATAGAATGTGTTTGGTAGTTTTCCTTCTTTCTCAATTTTTTGGCAAAACTTCAGTAGTGCAGGAATTATTATCTCTTTGAATGTCTGGTAGAATTCATTTGTGAAGCCATCTGGTCCTGAGCCTTTGGTTTTAGGTAGAGTTTTGAAGAATGCTTCAATTTCACTGCTTGTGATTGGTTTGTTTACGTTTTCTAGTTCTTTCTTAGTTTAGTTTTAGTTGGTTATATCTTTCCAAGAATCTGTACATCTCATTCAGGTTGTTGTATTTGTTTGCATATAGTTTTTCATAGTAATTGCTATTATCCTTTGGATTTCTTTTGTACTGTTGTAATTTCTCCTTTTTCATTTGTGATTCTGTGTATTTGAATTTTCTCTCTTCTTTTCTTTGTGAGCTTTGCCAGGAGCTTATCAATTTTACTTATTTTTTCAAAGAACCAGCTTTTGGTTTTGTTGATTTTTTTATAGTCTTTTTAGCTTCTAGGTTATCTATTTCTTCTCTTGTTTTTGTTATTTCTTGTCTTCTACTGGGTTTTGGGTTTTTTGTTGCTTTTTTTCTAATTTTTCAAGTTGGTAGATTAGGTTGTTTTTTTGGGGGGGTTAGTTTCTTGGTTTTTGATATAGGCATGTATTGCTATGAACCTTCTTCTTAGATATGCTTTTGCTGCATCCCAGACATTTTGGAATTTTGTGTCATCTTTGTTGTTTGTTTTGAGGTAAGTTTTAAATTCTTCTTCAATTTCTTCAATTACCCATTCTTCATTTAGTAGCATGTTATTCAGTCTCCAAGTGATTGATGTTCTTCTTGCTTTTTTTTCATTGTTGATTTCTAGTTTGATACCCTTAGGGTTTGAAAAAAAAGTTGGTATTATTTTAATCTTTGTGTATTCATTCATGTTTGCCTTGTGGCCTAGTACATGGTCAATTTTAGAGAATGATCTTGTGCATTTGAAAAGAAGGTGTATTCTTTTCCTTGTGGATGTAGCATCCTGTAGATATCTATTAGGTCCATTTTGTCTGGGTCTTCTTTTAAGGCTTTTGTGCCCTTGTGTAGCTTTTGGGGTTTTTTTTTTTGATATGTCTTTTGTTGAGAGTGGGGTATTGAAGTCTCCTACTACATATGTGTTTCATCTATATTTGTTTTCAGTTCTCTTAGTAGCTGTTTTGTGAATTTTGGTGCAATTTCATCTGGTGAGTATATGTTGATAATTCTATGTCTTTTTAGTTGGTTGACCCTTGAACCATTAGATAGTGACCTTCTTTATCTTTTGTTATTTTTAAAATTTGAAGTCTGCTTTATCTGCTATCAGAATGGCTACCCCTGCCTCTTTTGGGGGGTCATTTGCTTGTAGAATTGTTTTCCATCCTTCAATCTATGTTAGTGTTTTGGAATCAGATGTGTTTCTTGGAGTTTCAGAATGTTGGGTTCTGTCTTTAATACAGTCTGCAACTTTTGATTGATGAGTTTAGCCCATTGACATATAGAGTAATTATTTGATTGATGAGTTTAGCCCATTGACATTTAGAGTAATTATTGATGTTTGAGGTCCTAACAATGGGTTCCTGGTGGTCATTGGGGGTTCTGTTTTAGTTTCTTCCTTTTTTTCTTTTTATTATTCATTATTTTTATTTTTCTGCAGGTTGCAATCTTAGGGCTTCTTGCAGGAGTTCTTGGAGTGGGGGTTTGGTGGTAGCAAATTTCTGGAGGCTTTGTTTGTCTGAGAAGTTTCTAATATTTCCTTCATAAAGGAAGGACTTTTTGCTGGGTAGAGTATTCTTGGTTGGCATTTTTTGTCTTGGGGTGTTTTGAAAATGTGGCCCCATTCTCTCCTTGCTTGGAGTGTCTCTTCTGAGAAATCTGAGGTCAATCTAATCAGTTCTTCTTTGTAGGTTATCTGTTTGCTCTCTCTTATTATTCAAATATTTTTTTCTTTATCGTTGACTCTTGAAACTTTTTCTATGTGTCTTGCTGTCTTTCTTCTTTGATTAAAGTTGTTTGGTGTCCTTTTGTTTCCTGTATCTCTATTTTCATTTCTTTCTTCAGAATTGGGAAATTTTCCTCCATTATTTCTTTGAAAAACCTTTCAGACCCCATGTCTTTGTCTTCTCCTTCTGGGATTCCAATTACTCTTATATTTGTTTTCTTTAGCATATCTGACAGTTCTCTGATGTTTTTCTTCTATCTTCTTACTTTGTTTTTCTCTCTCTTAATTCTCTCTACTCTGTATCCTCTAGTGTGCTGACTCATTCTTCTATGTCTTCTAATCTGCTTCCCTGGCTATTCCCTGCATTTTTGAGCTCTTCTATTGCTCCTCTTATACACTATTTCCTGCAGCTTCTTATTTAGGTCTTCAATTTCATTTTTCTGTTCATCAATGATATTGCTCATTTTGCTGAATTCTTTTCTATATTTTTCTTCTATTTCTTTTAGTTCATTGAAAGATTCTAACCTCTTACTTTCCCTTTCACTCCCCTCTTCTTTGGCTTCTTCGAGTGCTTTTATCATGTTGATTCTGAATTCTTTGTCACACATATGAAATATTTCTTCCATGTTATCCATGTTGGTTTCTGCAAATTGTTTGTCATTTGTTGGTGAGTTATTTTTCCCAGGGTTGCTTGAGTATTTGTATTCTTCCTCCTTCCTGTGTTTTCCTTTCAGACTTGCTCTACATATTGAGTGTCTACTGCTCTAGTAGTAGATGGCATGTTTAAGCCTATCTGGTTGTGGTTAACTCTGCCTTTGAGCTTTTGCTGCTGTGGTGATTATATCTTCTTTCAGTTGGCTATTTGGGGGGACAAGTTCTTTTTCAGAGAGTGGATGTGGTGACTAGGGTGGTTTCTATTGTATTGTCTGTCTTCTTTTTTTTCATTGTTTCTCCTCTTTCAGATTGATGAGTTTTAAATATTTTTTAGTGCCTCCGAGTGTCTGTGATTTGTGTAACACTTTTTGACTGGGGTGTCTTAATGTTCTTGGGTAGTGAGTATCCTTGTTTCTCAAGTTTGTGCTGGTGCTGCTCAGCATCACCAGCTCTTCTGGGCATTTAGGGTACAAGCTCATCACCTCCAAGTTGTCTTTCCCTGGGCCAGCAAAAATCAGTCCATGCCTAGCCTGAATGGCAGAGGCCCATTCCTCTATTTTATTTTTAAAGCATCCTATTGAAGATACATTGCATTTAACATGATCTAAGTTTCAGGTGTACCTCATTATAAATCAATATCTGTAAATATTACATTAATTTCATCAATAAGAGTTCAAATCTATTGGCAGTGGATTTGGTGTGGTAACATATCTAAAGGGATGTGATTTTTCATCTCTCAAACAGTGTTGTAAACCATTATCTCAACTATAAAAAGTTCAATTCTATTCTTCATATTGACCCTTTTACCTAATTTACCTATTCCCAAATTCTTTCCATTTAGGTAGGCATGAATTTGGAATAGACTCTTATTTTTTTAATGACAAAATAGTTGATTTACCAGTTAAACTTATTTACTACTTTTATTAGAAGCAAGGCACATAATTTAGCCAGCCAGCAATTCTTTCACTTCATTTTCTCTGACATTTGGTATAAATGACATTTATAGATGTATCATGTTATCTGTTTCTGTAATTTAATTCAATATTTGTGTCATATATGGGGTTAAAAGCAGATAACAAACAGATGTGCAAACATATGAAAGATGGGAAAATATTGAGAAGAAAACATGTTCATTAAATTCAAAATTAAAAGCATTAATTAAAGTTCAACAGATGTCCCAATCTGTTCACACAGTGCTACCCATTTTAGTTCTCTCAGTAATCTTCCAATTATTATATAACTTTTAATCTATGTGAGATTTAATTTACAGATGCAAACTTTTTGTTGGTATAATTTTATGGAACCTCTTTGGATATTTCATTCACACTTTTACATTTCTCTTCATTTTATAACTTTATAAAAGTCTAAATTGTGATTTCATTTGCTTCTCTAATTTTTATGTCACCACATCCTGCATGAGTTATCCAGTATATAGGATTATGCATCTCATGCAGTTAATAAATACAACTAAAGCTGCTAGCATCTCTCCCTAACACATCTAATGTTTTTAAATCTCTAATATTAACTCACTCCTTTCCCCACTCTCTAGAATGTTTTCTAAGAATTTCATTGTGCAGATGCTACAGAGGAGTTCCTGGGTATCAGGCCTCAATTCAATGATTATATCATGTGATAGCAGGCAATTCTTTAAATCTGCCTTCATCACAGCCTCTTTATCTAAAAAAAAAATGAATTTTATGCTTGTCAGTTGAATTGTAGAGATAATGAAGTTACCCTGTAACATTTATTGGAAACAGTGCATGCATTTCATAAAGATTCCATGAAGATATTATCATAATCATTTTAAAGAATCTGGTATTGGCCTTTGATAAGATTTACCAATCTTAAACTGTAGACTTAGAACTCTTTCATTCAACTTCTTATCATAAAACTAAACTGCAAGTCTGTTTGTGTTTTGAACTGATTTGGAACTTCATTTTGTACTTATTCATTAAGTATTTATATGATTAGTGTGTAATAATTCTGCTGACAGTGTATGGAAATTAGTGAGTTTACATTTCATGGACTGAAAATCTAGATGGATTATGGGGAAAATGTGTCCATTTCCAGTCAAATTTTGTGGAGACAAATTCATAGGGATCCTGGAAACATGAAAATGTTAAAGGTCAAGCAGTTAAATGAGTGGCAGTGGGAATGCAAAAAAGTATATATTTTAAAGAAAATCAAGATACTTTATTATCCAAGTGTCCATTGCTTGTTCTTTATAATCAAAATACTATACAATTGGTATTTATTATATTAATAAAAATTCAATTTCTTAAGCAAATTATAGATGGTATTTCTAGGTATAAATAGTTTTTTTTCTAGGTATGAAATATATTGTCCTATTTTTCATATCTATTAAAATACTTTGAGAAAATTATTTTAAAAATATACATTTAAACAAAATTTGTTTGTTTTCATAAAACAAAATTTAAAAATAATTTTGTTTATTTTATCAATGTTCAAAATTAATATCTAAAAACTTTTACCCAATTGTTGAATGAAAATGCTGTTTTTAATTTCAATTTTTTATTGATAAAAATTCCACAAATTAAAAATTTTTGATGTTAAAATAATACCCATCATCTCATTTTTGCTGTGTGTCAAAGTACCAGGACCAGGGGCTTAAAATAGCAACCATTCTTGTGTTTGCACAAGCTACATGACATCAGGCAGTCTGCTGGTTGTATTTGACTAGGCTCAGATAATAATGACTAGGTTCTCTCCTGTACCTGCTAACCTTTAATCAGAGAACAGCAAGGTTACAGGGAGCCCAAAATGTGTTTATTTGGGAACAGCAGAGACTTGCAATTTGAGGAGCACAGGTTCATGTTAGAAATTAAAAAGTGTCCTGAGGAGGGATCCAGATGTATGGGAAGGGGTGATTGATAATGAAAAAAAAAATAAAAACGAATGAGATCACACATCTACAGGCATCAAAAGTAAATGGTCAGGTGGAGGAATTGAGGTAAGTTCACTTTTATCAATCCTTTCTGACTGAATAAGTTTTTTTTTTTTTTTTTGTGCTGACTTATTAGAATGTTGGTGATCTAGCTCAGTCCAAGAATATGTTTCAGTATAAAGAGAACAACAAGTATTTTTCTGCTTTGTCTTATTCTAGACAAACTTATTTTGTATTCCCACTAGCAGTGTAAAGTGTTCCTTTTATATCCTTGTCAACATTTGTTACTCCCCCCCTTTTTTTGAAATGAGCCATTCTTTCTGGTGTAAGGTAGTATCTCATTGCAGCTTTAATTTGCATTTCCTTGATGCTTTTATAACCAAAAGTTTTTCATTGTCAAATATCTTATTGTGGTAAATGTTCAATGGGTTTTTTAAAAGAAGTACCATTTTATACATATCAATTATTTTTGTGTTATAAAATCTCATCACTTTTCATGAGTATATCATGAAAAGAGAGAAGAGAAAAAATAACCAATAGAATTCTATAATTCTTTAGAAGCATTTTCTATATTTTATTGGCATATTGATATTAAATTATATCTTATATTCAATATGAATTAGATAAGTAAAGGGATTTGTTTCATACTTAGTCATGTCTCCTGAACTTGATATATTTATAATATATTAGTTTCCATTCTATCACATTTCATATTAATTTTTTTTTTAGTTTACCTATGATTCTGTTTTATAGTATTGAGTTGACTTTTATGATTAATCCAAAAGTTAACATTTTCTTAGATGGATGAAGTCAGCCCATATATAATTTAAAGATACAACTGATATTAAGTTAGTTCTACTTTGTTAAGAGTTTTAACAAAACTATGTAAATATTTATAGTTAATATTGACTTTCCTATCCGTTATTTAGCATAATTCCTAAATCTCTACTTCATATAACTCTATTACTCACCATAAATTTCAATATTCAAAAGTTCTTTTCCAAGTGCAAACTGAACTATGTATTATTTTTTTAAATTCATTTTATTGATTTGTCACAATTGTGCATTAATTGATCCCTCCTCCTCCCTCCATATCCCCCCTTCAGTATCCCCCCTTCAGAGTCACTCCTTCTTCCATCTTTCTGCAAATTGTTGGTTGGTTAAGTTGTTGTTCAGTTGATTGTTTGGCCTGTTCTCTTCCAGTATCTGGCAAATATGTGTGTGTGTTTTCTTCTTCTTTTTTTTTTTTTTTTTTTTTTTTTTTTACCCCAGGGCTTTCCCCCTTCACTAACATTTGTTAACTATCCTGATTTTTGGTGCTCTTCACCTCCCCTGCCTTCTTCCCTCTCCTCCTCTCTCGCTCCATGGTTCAGTCCCATTGGTTGTTTTCATTTTTTCTTATTTGTTTGTTTGTTTTTCCCTATATCCATCATATAAGTGAGACCATGTATTATTTTTAACCTCACTTTGTTCGCCTCTTTCAACTTTACAGTTTCTGATTAAAGAATTCTATTTTCTTACAACTCAGGTCTCTTATGACTAACAATTCATGGGTTTTCTACATGATCTGATGTTCAGTTTATACGAACATCCTAATTCAAAGTTCAGAGCAAATTTCCTTAGTCTAGTTTACACTTCACAGTGATTATATCTTAGGCTAGTTTATAGATTTGTTCCCCAGGTAGCATACACCACTTCAGTAGAGTGAATCAAGATATGATCAGGGTAAGAATAGTTTGACTGGAGGAGATGGGGCAAAAATTTGGTAGCTTAGTTTCTTAGTAAAAAGGGTATATATAAAGGCTGGAACAATTTCCTTTAAAGGGGTCTGTGTTCATTGTAAGCACTATAGAGAAAAGTTCAAATCATATGAAGAACTCAACAACCAGTAAAACAAACAACTAATCAAAATATTGCCAAAACTTTTGAACAGATTCTTCTTCAAAGAAAACATATAGCTGGCTAATAGAAACATGTTGAAAATATTCATCATTATTTACAATTTGAAAATGCAAATTAAAACCACAATGAGCTTTCACCTCATACTCATGAGAATGACTTACATGAAATATACCAAAGATAATAAGTGTTATTGAGAGTATACAGAAAATGAAACTTGATACACTGTTGGCAGTGGTAAATTGGTATATCCATAATGGAAAAAAGCATGGTGTTTTCACAAAATAATTATAAATATAATAACCTTACGGTGTATCAATATTTTATCCAGATATTTATTCAAAGACCATTAAAAAAGTAATGCAAAAGTTATATGCACTCTTACTAAGTTATATTCTCTGCAGCAAAATTTGCAATAGCCAAAGATGAAAACAATCTAATTGCCCATTGACAGATGACTGGATAAAGTATATTTTATATCTCCATGGCAAACTATTCAGTTATCAAAAATGGGGCAATTTTCACATTTGTGACAAACTATAAAGAACTTGAGGTGATTATACTAAGCAAACTAGGTTTGAAAGAGAAAGAAACATGAAAAATGATTTAATGTAAGCATAGAATATATAAAAAAATGAAATCAAACAAAACACCTCAGAAACAACTAGTACTCTGAGAATGTTAATGTAAACCAATGGTACATTGATGAGAGTGAGAGAAAGAGAAAGAAACATAAACTGTAGAGAAAGAAGAGAAAGAAAATTTTGACTACCATATTCCTTAGATTATCAAATTCAGCTATCTCTTAACCTAGATGAGTTCCTTTTTATCCTGGTAACTTTTCTTTGTGCCACTAGTAAAGAAAAAAGCATAACTTCAAATATTTCTTTCTTTTTTTTTTTTTTTTGAGACTAGGTCTTGTTATTTTTGCCCATGGAACCACAGGCTCTCATTGTCCGGGGTGCCCTAGATTCAAGCAATCCCCAGCCTCAGCTTCCCAGGTAGCTGGGATTACAGGTACATGCCACCATGCCCAGCTATGTTTTTGGAACTAGGTCTTGCTATGGGCCCCAGGTGGGACTCAAACTGTTCCCTAGCCTTGGCTGCTTCATAGGCTGAAGCTTACAGGCATGAGCCACCATGCCTGACCCTCAAGTATTTCTTTTGCTCATAGAATTAGCTTTGATTTTCTTCTCCAAGAACATTTATGAAGCACTTTTTCCCCTTACCCTGTCTTCAGCAGTTTAAAATTTTATTTTCTTAAAAAAATAGCAATGGGAAACTGCACTGCTCTGAAGAAAAAAGCCCTAACAAGCCAGGAAGGCATCGCCAGCAATCCACACCCTAGGTAGTGGCAGGGTCTTTACTCAGCAGCCTGGAGACCCTGAGAGAGACCAGACGCACTGGAACTGCTTTTGTTGCCCTGGTGCAGACAAAATAACCCAACAGAAGGATTAAAAACAAAGAGAACAACAAAAGACACCTATACTCCTCCACAAAGAACCACAGAAGAAGCTCCATAGCATCTACTAACCAGGGCCCCTCTTAGGGGAATGCAAAATTGATATGTTGTCCCACCAGCCTAAAAGGCAAAAATTATGAGAAGACAAAGTATACCATAGCAACCACATCCATCTATCATGCAAGCTCAGGGAAAAGGAACTGCCCACCCAAATCATCCAAAGGAAACAAAAAAAATTACTCACCTCAGCTACATAGACACAAAGACAGGATCAACTACAAACTACTAGAAAACTCCCATCATCATGCTAGTCAATACTAGAGCCATAGTTGCTCAATGTGTGGAAGTGAAAGAAGTACGAAAGCAAAGCACAGGAAAGAGGAAAAAGTCAAACACCCCTGCAAGCCCCACAGAAACCAATACACCATCAAAGGAAAGACAAAATCTAGAAACCAACAAATATAACCTTGAAGAAATGTGCCTCCCAGACAAGGAACTGAACCTATGCATGTTACAAGCATACAAAAAAATAAGGGAAGAATTAGTAAAACATAAAGAAAAAGAAGTGAGCATGGCAAAGAAACTTAATAGGTTGGAAGAAGAAATGCCAAAAATTAAGAAAGAAAACATCAACAAAGATAAAATAATTGAAGAATAAAATTGAATACCTAAAAAGAATCAGAAAGAAATCCAAGATCTAAAAGGAGCAACAGAAGAGCTCAAAAATGCAGGAAAAGGTTATGAAAGCAGACTGGACAAAATTGAAGCATGAATAAGTACTCTGGAGGACACTGAAATTGAGACAAAGCAGAAAGACAGAGAAAGAGAGACACAGTGTAAGAAAACAGAAGAAAAACTCAGATATGTCCGATTCCTTAAAGAAAGTAAATATAAGATTTATGGGTGTCCCACAAGGAGAAGAGAGGTATATGGGTATTGAAAAGCTATTTAAAGAAATAATGGAGGAAAACTTCCCAATCCTGAAGAAAGAAATGTAATTTGACACCCAAGAAGTCAAAAGAACACCAAACTACATCAACGAAAGGAAAGCCACAGCAAGACACATCTTCTTAAAACTCCCAAGAGTACAGGATAAGGAAAAAAATAATGAAATTGGCTAGATAAAAGAAACAGATTACATACAAAGGAAAACCTATCAGACTGACCTCAACTTTTCTGAAGAAATACTCCAAGCAAGGAGAGCATGGAGTCATATCTTCAAATAACTCCAAGATAAAAAATGCCAGCCAAAATTACTCTACTCTGCAAAGCTTTTTTTTCCTTCATAGATAAGGAAAGCCTCCAGAAACTCACCACCACTAAACCACCAACCAAGAAATCTTGTGAGAAGCCCTCAGATTAAATCCAACAGAAGAATAAACAGACTAAAACAAGGAAGCTAATCAGAACCTCAAAATGACAACCAAAAAAACAACTTCAGAATCTCAAATATCAGTAATAGAAAAAAAAAGGAAACCCTAACCTCAAAAATGCTCCAAAAGTCAACACCAGAATAGCAAATATCAATCATTATTACCCTATGGTGATGGTCTAAATCAATGGTCTAAATTCAACAATCAAAAGACACAGAGTAGCAGAGTAGATCAAAAACAAAACCCAACATTCTACTGCCTGAAGAAATCACACTTAAACACAAAAGATAAGCACATACTAAAAGTAAAGGGCTGGAAAAAGTTCTGCAAGCAAACAACCCCCAGAAGAAAGCCATACTAATGGTAGATCATATAGACTTTAAGCTAACAAAGGTGACAAGGGATAAAGAAGGATACTATATATTTGTAAAAGGGTCAATACATAGCAAAGATATAATAGTTATTAACATATATTCACCAATTGAGGGAGCACCAAAATTCATCAAACTACTAACAGCACTGAAAACAGACATCGGCGAAAATACATATGTGGTAGGTGGTTTCAATACACCACTCTCACCAAAGGACAGATCAACAAGACAAAAACTGAACAAAGATACAAAAGCCTTAAATGAAGATCTAGACCATATGGACCTAATAGATATCTACAAGACACTGCATCCCCAAAGAAAGGAATACACATTCTTTTCAAATGCACATGGATCATTCTCAAAAACCTGCCACATATTAGGACATAAGGCAAACTTAACAGATATACAAAGATTAAAATAGTACCAACTTTTTTCTCCATCATAAAGACATCAAACTAAATCAACAATGAAAAGAAAGCAAGAAAAATGCCCAACACATGAAGAATGAATAACATGTTACTAGATGAAGAGTGGGTAACTGAGGAAAGTAAAGAAGAAATGAAAACCTTCCTTGAAACAAATGACAAAGAAGTCACAACATTCCAAAATGTCTGGGACTCAGCAAAAGCATTTTTAGGAGGAAGGTTCATAGCAATACAGGTTCAGATCAAAAAGCAAGAGAACAACCAAAGGAATAACCTATTCTCCCAACTCAATGAACTAGAAAAGGAACAAAAACAACTACCAAAAAACCAAAACCAGGCAGAAGACATGAAATAACAAAAATAAAAGAAGAAATAGATAACCTAAGGCCAAAAAGACTATCAAGAAAATCAACAAAACCAAAAGTTGTTTCTTTGAAAAAATAAATAAAATTGATAACCCCCTTGCAAACCTCACAAAGAAAAGAGGCGAGAACACTTAAATAAGCAGTATTACAAATGAAAGAAGAAAAATTACAACAGATGCATCAGAAATCCAAAGAATAATCAGAGATTACTATGAACACCTATATGCGAACAAATACAACAACCTGAACGAGATGTACAGATTCTTGGAAAGATATAACCAACTAAAACTAAACAAAGAAGAAGTAGCGAACTAAAACAAACCAATCACAAGCAGTGAAATTGAAGCATTCTTCAAAACTCTACCTAAAAACAAAAGCCCAGGACCAGATAGCTTCACAAATGAATTCTACCAGACATTCAAAGAGATAATAACTCCTGCACTACTGAAGTTTTGCCAAAAAATTGAGAAAGAAGGAAAACTGCCAAACACATTCTATAAAGCAAACATCACTCTCATACCAAAGCCAAATAAAGACAGCACGAAGAAAGAAAACTATAGACCAATTTTCCTAATGAACATGGAGGTAAAAATTTTAAATGAAATCTTTGCAAGTTGAATCCAATATGTATAAAAAGCATTATTCACCATGACCAAGTGGGATTTATCCCACAGGCACAAGGCTGGTTCAACATCTGGAAATCAATTAATATAACCCACCATATCAACAAGGAGAAAACCAAGAACCATATGATCATATCAATAGATGCAGAGAAAACATTTGATAAAGTCCAGCACCCATTTATGATAATAGCTCTCGAAAAATTGGGGATAAAAGGAACATATCTCAACATAATAAAAGCCACCTATCACAAACCTACAGCAAACATCATCTTAAATGGGGAAACACTAAAATCATTCCAATTAAGATCTAGAACCAGGCAAGGATGCCCACTCTCTCCACTACTTTTCAACATTGTACTGGAATTTCTAGCAAGGGCAATAAGACAAGAGAAAGACATAAAAGGAGTACAAATAGTAAAAGAAGACCTAAATCTCTCATTATTGCAGACAACATGATTCTTTATGTAGAGAATCCAAAAATAAAATAAAATAAAATAAATCCATAGAAAAACTTCTTGAAACAATAAACCAGTTCAATAAAGTGGCTGGTTACAAAATCAACACACAGAAGACAGAATCTTTTCTATACAAAAAAAAGTCAAGTAAAAGAAGAAAAATAAAAAAAAATCCCATTTACCATCATACCAAAAAAACAAAAACAAATCTGGGGCTAAACTTAACAAAACATGTGAAAGATCTATACAAAGAGAACTTCAAAAGGGATAGAAAATGACACAAGGAAATGAAAAGACATTTCCTGCTCATGGATTGGAAGAATTAATATCATCAAAATGGCCATCCTACCAAAAGCAATCGACAGATTCAATGCAATCCCTATAAAATTCCAACAACATTTGGAATAGAACAAAAATTACAGAAATTCATATGGAATAACAAAAGACCTCGATTATCGGAAAACCTCCTGAGTAGAAAAAGAGAGAATGAAGGAATTATTATTCCAGACTTCAAACTATACTACAAAGCCATAATAATTAAAACAGCATGGTACTGGTATAAAAACAATCATACAAAGGGAACAGAACTGAATCCCCTGAAATAAAGACACACACATATAATCAACTAATCTTTGACAAAGTAGTGAAAAACTTACAGTGGAACAAAGACAGCTTCTTCAGTAAATGGTGTTGGGAAAACTGGACCAAGACATGCTAAAAATGAACCAAGATACCTTCTTCACACACATGTACAAAAACCAATTGAAAATGGAAAAAAGACTTTGATGTAAGACCTGAAACCAAAAAATACATAGAGGAAAACCTGGGCAAATCCCTTCATGAGTTACAATTCAGCAATCCATTTTGGCCACATCTATAAATGGCAAAAAAAAAAAAAAAAAAAAAAATGAAGGAAAACATAAACAGCTGGGATTACATCAAACTAAAAAGCTTCTGCACAGCAAAAAACACAACAGAAAAGACAAAAAGAATCCCAACCAAGTGGGAAAAAAATTTTCACCCTCCGTACAATTGATAAGGGTCTGATAACAAAGATACACCAAGAACTCACACAAATTAACAAAATGAAAGCAAAAAACCCAGTTAAAAAATGGGAAGAATATCTAAAAGGACACTTCTCTAACTAGGAATTCCAAATGACCATCAAGTACATGAAAAACTGTTCAGCATCACTAGCAGTAAGGGAAATGCAAATCAAAACCACAATGAGATACTACCTTACACCAATAAAAATGGCTCACATCCAACAAACAGACAAGTGCTGGTGTGCATGTGGAGAGAAAGGAACACTTTTACACTGCTGATGGGAATGTTAGCTGGTCCAACCACTATGGAAAGCAGTGTGAAGGAACCTCAAACTAATGAAAATGGAATTACCATTTGACCCAACAATCGCTTTTCTGGGAATCTACCCAAAGGAGACCTCAATGTGGGTACAAAGGGACACTTGTGCTTGGATGTTTATTGCAGCATTATTTATAATTGCAAGGACCTGGAAACAACCCAAATGTCCCAAGATAGATGATTGGATGAAAAAGATGTATGTGGTATATATACAGTGGAATATTGCGCATCAATTAAAAATGACAAACTTGTTGCTTTTATGATAACATGGATGTACCTAGAAGAAATAATATTGGCAGAAACACCTCAGAAGGAAAAAGACAGAAACCAAATGGTTTCATTAATATATGGACAACCAAACGAAAGTACACAACTTAGGGAAGGGACCAGCTGGAGTGGCCAGGGAAGGAAGGTGATGGGTGACCCCCAGGAATCACAATGATGTGTAATATATATATATATATATATATATATATATATATATATATATATATATACATATATATATACAAATTATTTTTTAAAAATAGCAATGATTATTTATTTTACTTGATTCATTTCCTATTTTTCTCTTATTTCTTATTCACTTATTTCTGTCCTCTAGATCATTTTTATATGTTCAGCTGTTTTCTCCTTTGTTTTCATCTTGTTTATTTTCTATTTTCATCTATATTCTGATGTTTTTAATTTATTTAGTTTTGCTTACTGATATTCATGTCCTTCTATTACAATCTTTCCTATATGCTCAAGCATTTCTGTTGTTTCTACTTTATAAGGACATTTTCTTCAACTATACTTAGTGAAAATTGGGGGGAACAAAATTTTTGTTTGTGTGTGTGTTTATCTGCCATCTGTTTCCTTTCTCTTTTTATCTTAATTGCACCCTATAACCCAGGTATGGTTTACAACTTTTAAATGTGTGCCATTGCATATTCTTGGGTAAGTTAATTGCCAGGTTCTTTTGTTTCAGGTTCAGTCATGGTTAAGAGGAGCTAGATTTTCACACTGCTGATGTATGTTGTATTTAATTCTCTTTATCCAAGCATGAGGGATGATTATGGATGTTTCTAGAATACCATTTCTATGATCCTCTCTCAATATCTCCTGAAAAAAATTTTTTTTTGAACTAGGTCTGCTCTTTTTACCCCTGGAACCACAGGCTCATGTTGCCTGGGATACCATCCACTCAAGCAATCCTCAGCCTCAGCTTCCCAGATAGCTGGGATTGCAAGCACGTGCCACCAAGCCCAGCTTTTTTTTGGAACTAGGTCTCACTACATTGCCCTGAGTGAGACTCAAACCATGAATATTGGTCCCCTCCGCATCTTCCTACGCTGCTGCTTACAGGCATGTGCTACTGTGCTCAGCCTTGAAAATGTAGTTTTCTATATGATTTTTTTACTAGGTCCATCTCTTCTGACTCAAGAATAAGTTAACCAGGTGAGATTCTCACAAATCATTTCCCCTGCACTACTAATAAAGGAAGGGGGCTTTAGCTAATAATGATGTCTCTCACCTCCAAGGATGTCTTTTTCATGGATCTTTCCTGACATATGCAATGTGACATTCTTTCTCTGCTCCCATCTTTCCACTACTAGTTTTATTTAAATAAGTAAATATCATACAGGTGGGGGAGGTCCCCTCCTTCCCCCCAGTTAATATATTGAATTCCTAACTTCTCAGTAACTCAGAACAGGAATGTATTTGCAGATAGGGGTCTGTAAGAGGTAATTAAGTTAAAATGGGGTAGGGAAAAGGCTGTGATCCAATATGCCTAGTGTTCTAATAAAAAGAAGTAATTCAGACACAGCAGGAAGGTGTGCAGAAAGGGAAAAACAGATGAGGATGCAGCTTTGAGGCCATCTGCAGGCAAAAGAGAGAAGCCGCCCAGGAAAGCATTGTAGACACCTTGATCTCTGTCATCTGGCCTTCTGAGCTGCAACTGAACAGAACTTTTGTTTAGTGATTTTGTTACGACAGCCCTAGCAAAGCAATGCATATGTTCCCAAATCAATAATTAAA
Source organism: Uropsilus gracilis (assembly GCA_004024945.1). Taxonomy (NCBI): domain Eukaryota; kingdom Metazoa; phylum Chordata; class Mammalia; order Eulipotyphla; family Talpidae; genus Uropsilus; species Uropsilus gracilis. Next base: position 45,620 of record PVHY01003737.1, read on the forward strand.
AAAATAATAAATTGAACATTTGTAAATCAACGTGTCCTGAAACTACTGCATATACGTATATTAGCTAAAAACAGCCATCGTCTTTAGTCTATAGTCATTCAAACTGCCATTTCATTTTTTTGTAAATGGGTACATTTGTAAATTAAAAATTAGTTTATGTCGCTTGCAAAATGACTAATTTACTACCTGTAATTAGAAAATATTTCTGACCTTAAAAAATACTCTTTTCCCCAGTGTACTTGTGGGCTTATTTTTAAAGCAAACTCATGGAAGGGTTTGCTAAGATGCTTCCACATGGAAAATTCAATTATTTCTCATTGTCCTAAGAACAATGCTGCAGAATCGAGTTCAGTGATGTCACTTTGTTAAAACTGAACCCTAAGCTGTCTTCCAGTGTCCGGAAGTATAAAGCAAAATGAGAGCAAGAAAGGAGGATTCCACATCAGGCTTCCAGAAGAATCCGTTTGGGGGCTCTATAATCTGTCTGCTGACTCTCTTGAGAGATGAACGAAATGGACATACCTCACCTATTCTTACTTCACCACACAAATTACACTTGGGGAGCCATCAGCAGCTCTAGGGCTGTTGATAATAACAATGGTGAACCCTGCAGTTTATCAACAACTGTGCTTATGAATAGGTTACGGTTCAGTCAATGGAAATATCTGCGGTGCTGGAGATAAATCAAGCAGCTAAAGAAGCATAAAAAATGAAAAAGGATGGTGGCAAACTACAAGTCACTTAGCACATATTTATTCAGCAGACAAAGAGGCAGAGCATCAACTTGGCAGGCTTTTTTTGTGGAAAGCCTCTGGGTCTATTCCCTTCATGATCCCCTAGATGAGAGGAAAGAACAGGCAGCCTGAAAATGGTGGTCAAAATTTAAAACCACACACTTCATTGCTTAAATATAAATTATTTTCCTTTTCTAATTCATGATAAAATATTAATTTGGGATAAATTCTGAGAAAGAATAAAACATCCCTTTCTGAGTGTTGACAAAGTGAATTTTATTCTTTGAAAAAATTTTTATTATAAGGACTTATATGGAATAACTCATTTGCCTGTAAAATTCACAACACAAATAATAAGACTAGAACTATCTGTAATAACCATTTATATATGTGAAAACATAAATCTATACCTCACATACTCTTTCTTCTAAAACAAGGATCCAACATTGAGATTTTTTTTCTGATCAATTTTCTATAACACTTGACTTGATACCCTAACCAGTGAAATAAAGTAAGAAAATATAAGAAAATAATATAAAAAAAGGAAGTATTAAAAATATCTACTCACAGTTGACATAACTATTTAGGCAAAAACAATCTTAAGGAACATTCAAAAAGTCATGTAACTTTAGACTAAAATGAGAGTGACATCCTCAAAGAATAATGCGCCTCTAACTAGGGTGATGCATTTCATTTCAGTGCTATAACTGTTTTTTAATATCTTGATACCAAATAGTTAATGCAGAGTCACTGTCACTGTCTTATTAACCTTAATGAGCTGAATGACAAAACTAGTGTGTTTCAGTATTGTAGGAGATCAGAATTTTATTGAGCCAGAAAGGCAAGTCTGGGTGCCAGTAAAAATGCATCTAGAATGGGTGCTATATTATAAGCTTATATAAGCTATAAGATTCTCTTATATAATATAATTTCAATTATCAATTATCAATATTCAATTATCAATATAATTTCCTTATATTGATCTAAAAAATGTATCCTAAGTTTTACAGATCATATGTTGTATGTAATAACAAAAAATATGAGAAACCTTGAAAAAGAAGCTTATTTTTCATGGGATTTCCCATAATGGTATAGGAGACTCCTTAAATCAGATCATGTTGCCTAGTTTCACCCATTTGCTCTAACTGAATAGTAAAAATGAAATGACCATGTAAGAGTTGGGAAGCAGAAAATATATTACCTTCCAGTTTAACTTCCCATCTGTTGGCTAAATCTAATAAAGGGGAATGGGAATCGAGGCTTAGACAAGATCATGTATAAATATATGCATAAATAGATGCTTGGGTATAGTTACACACATAGATATCAAATAAAAATATAAATACAGATAATAAAATTGGGAGTTTAAAAAATATACACTTAGTGACTTTTGTCTTTAAATTTTATAGGTTAAAAATATACGTAGAACTAAGTAAATGCAAAAAGCAGTTACCTTAAATTAAATCCTGTCCCTTGTGACATTATCTTACCACCAATGAAATACTATTGCCAATTATTCCCTCCCACACACCTTGCTTTGATAGGAAAAAAAATCTAAAAAATATAGAGCAGGAGGAACTGTGTTCTAAATAGATATTGAACTTGGTGTAATAAGTTGAATGGCAGGGAATATAAATTAATTCCTTAGTGTATTAAGTTATTAATAAGTTATCATTTGAAAGGTGAAAATATGACTAGGATGCCTTATTTACTGTATTTTCTATCTATTCAACATTATGAATTGGGGAGCTGTGCCAATTGAACAGCTACTTATTGATTCTATTTTCCATTGTATTTTCCCTCCTAATTTTAGGTATTGGAGGATAAAATTTGTACATATAGTTGCATAACAAAAGGGTAAGAAGTACAAAAAATAAAATCATTTAGTGTTTTGACTTTGGGTCATTTATCTATCCATGAAGAGAAGTTAAACAATGTTATCGGAATATTATGCTGCAATAAAGCAATCAGATGAAAAATTAAGGTACAAAAAAGTATAACTAAATCATGGCTATCCTAATAACAACTTTTTGTCATTCTTTTGGAAGTGTATGCTGGTGGAATTACTATAAAAGTTACAGATTAGTATCTAAATTATTTTGAATTTGGAAGTTTTATTTAACATGAATTCAGAGTATATTTAGGTACTAATTATGTTCTGTAAAATATAATGCATTGTTAAATTAAAGTATTTCTTTCTTACCTAGAAAAATAATTCCTTCTGTACTAAAGGTTAGTGGAAAAAGGATAAATCTTTCATCCAAAGTACAAAGGAATAAGTTGTAATACTTTATCAGCATGCCTCAAGTTCTTCTTGAAGCTGTTTTTACAGCCCACTGTTCACAACTTTTAATTAAAAAATACTTTTAATTGTAAATGACTTGAAATGAAGCTTAATTTTGAATTGCAAAATTAAAACCCTTGCATTCTTTGTGTGTTAAATGTATTGTCACTATAGCAAACGTGATTTTGATGTAAGTATTGCCAATAAGAAAAGAAAAGACATTTTGTTTGGCTGGATAAGAGAATAAAGTAGGAACCTCTTTTGGTAAAGATGAATTCAGAGTTCTTCTGAGCACAGATATTTTACCCAGGTGACCATGTTTCAGTAAGTAAAGTGGATTAGACTTGCCATGCCTGCTGGTTCCCTCTTTGCTTTCCTTAAAGGAGCTGTGACAGACAGCACATGGCCTGTGGGGGATTGTCCCTACCCTCCAGTTGGCGATATCTGTCAATGTATCTTGTTCCTGTTCCCTGACTTGACAGGAATTTCGCATTAGTGTTGAGAATGATTGGGAACCCAGCCCATTTATGCCTGTCAGCCTCCTTGACAGGCAGACAGTGGAGCTGCCCTCTTCCATGTCACCTAGCTTAGCTTCTAGGCACACCAGAATAGGGATTTTCTTTTCCATTGAACAAAAGGGAGCCCATGACACCAAACTGTGACACATACTGCCACTCCATCCTGGTTAGTTGTTTGAACAGATTGTCCCTCCAAGCACTCCTGGCTCAGATCAGCACAGAAGCAATATACAAATAATAAATGGAGCCTCAATTCAAGAATCCTGAGCATGCCATTAAGAGTAGATACACATCCTCTGGTGAAGGGTCCTCTTAAATTCATCCTGCTACTGAATACCGATCTTAGCACAAACTGCTGTAACACTAGCTTAAAGTGGATGACTTATTCAAAAGACACTTTCTGAGTTCTGAAGACTAGAAAACCTCTAGTCAAAATGATAAAGTCTTTCCTTTACCTGATAACAAAAAGACCTACTGATTCAGCAACTGTTGAAAGGTTTCCTCCTGGTTTGCACATGGTCTCCTTCTTGTATCTTCTCATGGTGGGGACGTGGAGACAGGGGAGAGAAGCTAACTCTATTTCTTTTCCTAAGAGTATGAATGCTATCCTATCAACTCATCTAAACCTAATTACTTCCCAAAGATCCTGCCTCTTAATCTCTTTCCATGAGGAATTAAGATGGCAACATAGGAATTTGGAGGGGAAATAAAATTCATTTCTTACCTGTGCCTGTATTAAACTATTCATCTCTAACATGCTAACATATGTTTAAAAATGTCAAATTTATTTTTATAAGGATATTAATTATTGGGTTATAATTCAATATAAAATTAGTTCTTTGCTTATTACTTGTATTCTTAAGGGTAACCAGTGTTCATTAAAACTCCTTAATTATGAATGTGGCAGAGTTTATTATTCACTAGTTTTATCACTTTTGGAATGTTTATATGATAATATGGTCTTTGTTATAATACATTTGCATTTTTTACATGTCAATTTTCCTATTACACTAAGAGCTCCATGAAAGCCAAAAAATTAACTTATTAAGCTTTATTTTAAACTTACAGAACATAGAGTAGATTGTGTTTGTATACTGAATAATGTAAAAATTCTCAAATAGATAATGTGTGAAAAATGAAATATGGAATATATCATGTTTGTTTTTACAGTTGTATAAACTTATGTTTTCCAAAAGTTCATATTAACATTTGAGCAAATACTGAAAACAAAAAGAAAGTGAGAATTGTGTAACTTTTTGAAGATAGAATGAATTTTCTATTTTTTACACTACTCATGTCATATTATTTTGTCAATAAGCAATATATAATAAATGTATTACATGAGAGGCAATAAGCCCCATATAGATGATATAGCTGTTTTTATTTTCCCCAAATCTGTTGAATATGATTTTTCTTTGACTCTAGTCAATGAAATCAAACTACTTGACAAATGAATAAAATTTATAACTATTTATAGAAATAGGCATTTATTTTACATAATTGTACTTTGCTAGTATGTACTTATTCTTAAAATGAAATATAGAAGTCCTATATTTATCTGCAAATGTTGTCATTTCAAATATAGAGGAGCTGTGGTTCATAATATTGCAGTTTAAAGACATATCTTTCTTTAAGGATATATGATTTATATGACTTCACCTTCATGTAATAAATGGAAATATTTAAGAAAATGTAAGCATTTCTTATAATGATTTACATGTTCATAATATATAATATTGCATTATATTGAAATATATTGAGGATGATAGTAATGATAAATAAATATAAAAAAAGCTACTGTGATTGAAAGATTTTAGCTGGTCTCTGAATTGTGACTATTGTGAAACTTGTAGTGGGGGCTTGAATAGAGTAGAATATAAGAAAAAATCAGACAACAAATACTAAGTCATGGTTCAGCAATGACATGCACATTCATGGATCCAAAAAATAAACCATCTCCTATGGCAAGCAAGTATTCTGTTTCTTAATTAAAGGGTTCTATTTCTTAACTCAATTCATGATCTATTAAGGATTCTGAAATTGTCAATTTGCTTGTAGATAAGCATAGGACAAATAGATATGAATATATGATATTTTATCATATCATATATTAATAATTTATCTTAATATTTTACATATTAAGATACAATCATACATGTTATAATTTCTTAGGTCTTTTGTAGGTAAATTGTCTTACATTTAATTTTGAGGTAAGAATTATGTGAACAGAATTGCATTCAAATAACATGCTACAAAAATAGAATCAAGCACTATATAGATTTTTTAATTCAAACATTCATATATTATGATAGGTTTATCACACACTTCATATTTTAATTTATACTTGTATATTTATTTGCATTGAAATAAATACATATTTTATAAATTTATTGTATGTAGCTATATATCATCTATATTTGCATAGAATGTAATTATATAAATATAACAGATAATAATGTAACACCTAATAATATGTAAGAAATGCATATTTTATCATTCAAATAAAATGTTAACTTTCAAAAGTACAGTGTATTTAGGAAGATTCATAAGTTCTTAGTTCTTTAATAAAGTCCGCTTGTCAAATGAACAACTGTGGCAAAAATTTATCAACTCCATTGATAATTTCAATATTCCAATCTCAGATCACCATTGTTTCAGTACTTAGAAAAGTAATTATAGCTTAAGGGCAATTTTGATTAGCTAGCTGATAAATTAACAGTGGTTTACAATAAATATGCACTCATGCTGATAAATTCTCCCAGGCTCTCCAGCTCACTTCATCCAGATCCCCATAGGGCACAGAAGCCCCACAGCTGAGTTTAGAGCCACTTCCCGGCTCCATCCCAGAGCAACCTTGATGCCGTGCAGGGATTACCTCCCCACAGAAAGTGATATCAGAGATTTAAAGTGATTGGCATGTTCATTCCTGAAAATACAGTGAACGAATACTCGTAATTACTCCTGGAATGCAGAAACAATATATTGTGGAAAATTTAACTTTACAAGAAGATATCTATGTATTATATAATATATACAAGATAAAGAACACACAAAACATATTGTAATCTATTAAAACACAAGCAAACACTACCTTAATGCCCTCTTTCTTCTATATGTGTATATATGTGTGTGTCCATCTATCTATTATAATATATGTGTGTGTGTTTATAACAGGCTTAATAGCTGAAAATTAAAACGTGCAACTGGAGGAATATTAACCTATTTATGCATAACACTCATACATTATTTATCATAAATAAATAGAAGAATATACGTCATTTTAAATATTCAGAGTGGCTTTCCTTCCATCCATCTCTTTTTCCTTCTATTCCCTTTTCTGTTCTCAAATATTTAACCTTTTTGTACTTCACCATTTACCCTAACACCTGTCATTCTCAAGCCAGAAAGACAATTGTGTGAGTAAGAGATGTGTTGTAGCTTATTTTCCTCCACATTTTAAGGCAGTGGTGTACACACACACACACACACACACACACACACACACACACACACACACACACATATGAACTTCAGGCCCCCGGCAATCACCATACCATGAAAGCAAATATGAACAAACCAATAAAAGTAGCATAATTTGCAATCAATATGGTGACGTTAACTACATTTGCTGTAACAAAATACTACAAACTATGTGACTCAAATAATGGAAATTTATTTACTAATAGTTTTGGCTAAGAGTTTGACATCAAGGTGCCAGCAGGGGGAGGATCTGCAGAGAAGTCTTCTCCTGCTTTACACAAAGCTGCCTTCTGGCTATGTCTTCTTTCTCTGAGGCCACCCATCCCATTGGACTAAGATTTCACTCTATGACCTTGTTTAACCTCAGTGACTTTCTAAAAGTTCTGCTTCCAAAAGCAGCTGCATTATAAATTTAGACTTCAGTGTTTAAATATGTGTCTGTTAGGGAGTACAATTCAGTTCAAAATAGAGGGACCACATGGAAAAGCATTGCCTATAACAGCTGAAAGCAGTCCTGGCTGATATCAGGAAAAAAACCTCAGTCCTAAACCTCAAGGAAGTAAACCAGTATGTTTGGAAGACTGTTCCCCAGACCTGAATGAGAACCATACCATAGCCAAATCCTTAATTTTAACCCAACTGATACGCAGCAGAGGATTCAACCTTATTGTGCTAAGATTTCCAGTTATTTTAAATTAAAATTATTGAATCTGAAGTACATTTAAAATAATTTCATTTAGAATTTAGGAATTAATAAATGGATGCTGTTTAAACTGCTAAATATATACTAATTTGTTATGTTGCAACAGAAAATAATACATGTAGTTCATATGTTGGAGTGTTATGTTTTATTAAACAGAAGTTAGCTAACAGCTATATTCTTAATCTTACTCAGTTAAAAAATCTGTAAAATTCTTCAGTGAAAACGTGAACTTAAAAATCCTGCTACTGAACAAGAAATGAGTGGCTTCTTCTTCACCATAGTTTTTTATCTTCCTTCTCCCTCTCTTCCCCTCCCCTCCTCTCCACCCCTCCTCCTCACCCTCCTCCCATTCCTGGTTTCTTCTTTCTCTCCCTCCTTCCCTTTCCTCAGCAAACATTAAACATATAATCTGTAGGATTTCAGTTATTGGTAATTATAATAGAGAAAAAGTTTATCATCTTGCACTCATGGAAATAATTTTAGAAAATTCACATCTGAAAGATATAATATAAATAAAAGTTTGCTTTATGATGCCTATTTTAAATGCATTTGATAGCATTATATAACTTTCATTTCTAAACTGAGAATCAGTTCAATTTAAGACATGAATTATTATTTAGCTAACAACAGCATAATAATTGGGAAAAAAATCAATCCAGGGACTTAAAGCATACTGGCTAATAATTTTACAGCAATCTAATAGTGAATATCACTTAGACTATCAAAAAAACTTTCAGGATTTTAGGTGCATGAAAAATAGCCTTGAAGAAGCTATTTTTCCTCAAACTATGTTATCTGTAAATTTCTTAAAATTATTCCAAGAGCTATGTAAGAAATACCTCAGTATCTTATTGTGCCAAAAGTTCTGGGAAAAAGGAAATCAGCACTCCTAGTTTTCTCCATTAATCTATCATGTGAATGCTGAGATGTCAGAATGAAGTTATAAATACCTAAGGACATTCATTCCTTCAAAGGGAGAAAGTAGCTTGAGAAGAGAGGTTAACTGCCTCAAAGTCAGTTTACCTTTTCCTAGATTTAAAATGAGATGCTAACATCAAAGCTATGAAAAACAACACAATTCTCCTCAGACATTCCTATTTATAGGACCCTACCCACTTCATTAGCATTTCATCTTCTAATTGTCATGTTGATACAGGGTTGTGATGCAGTTGAAAATTGTATGGATGCCAAAATGCCCTGATGGGCAGGGTCTGAGAGAAAGACCCACAATGAGAAGAAATGAGAAGCTGGAAAATGGCAGATATAAAGGACCAGCAGAGAGATAGGTGGAAGAGACTAGAATGGTAGACTGATAGAACATGCCTTGGCCAGGGAAATCCCCCTGGAAGAGTGAGCTGGTGGTGGCAAGGAGCCATATTGGGGGAGTGGCCAACAGAGAAGTAACTGGTATGGAGTCAGATGCTAGAATGCCAGGCTGGGGGTGACCAGGGTTGCTGAGGGCAGGCCTGGTGAATTTGACCAGACCTCGCTGAAGGCAGGCCTGGTAAGCTTGTGGACCCATAGTAAGGCAGCATATTTGGAAAGCTGAGCTTGCATTAGCATCTTCTGGAAAAGTTTGAAGGGTCTTGGAGAAGCAGAGCAACTGGGAATGCTGGAGGGAGAAGAAGCAAAGAGAAGACACTATAGAAGGAGAGGACTTTGCAAGGTACCTATAGGTTTGGAGTACACCATCTTGGACATGTGCTTGGGACTTTGGGACAAAATGGTACTTGGGATAAAATAACAGGCCACTTGTGACATTGAGGACATTTCATTTTCCTGGTTAATTTTCCTTTTAAATAAAACCTTGTTGTTTAAATTGCATTTGACTGGCAACTGCTACGTGCAGGTGGTATGAATGGGGTAAGCAGCTGGGTGATGGAAGCCACATTTTAAAAATGCCACTTTTTTCCTGTGGCTTGTAAAGTTGGAGGCTTCTGCTCTTTTTTGACTCAATATCAATTTGAGGAAATGCTGGCAAATATTTTTGAGAAACTCGCACTTGTTTAAGTTACTGTAAGGAATTCACCAACCCAAGCTGATTTATGCCATTTGTCACTGATGTGGAATCTTCACCCTTCATATTCTCAGAGCTATTTCTTCGGACATATTTCTCAGAGTGTAGCAGTTCCCTGCCAGTAGATAAGTGTACAAGAAGGGGGCCTCTTACCAGAAACACAGCCCTATAACAAGAAACATGTTGGGATGCCACATCCCTTGAAAACAAGGATTAGCTATTATGGCCCGGTTAGCAAGATCAGTTAACACACATTACCTGTAAAGACTAACAGAAAAAGAGTCAAGAACAGACACTAGAGAGAACATGCTTTGATTAACCAGAACATGGAGCACCCCAGGCAATAGTCAGTGGTCATTCAAATCCAGCTGGTTCCAGACAACAATGCCTCTCAACAATGAATATATCCCCACACAAAGGGTTTTCACTACATACATGCCCACCTTCTTCTATCTTTATCTTTCCCTTGGAGTAGGGCTGTTCTACCTGGATCTGCCCCTCTTGAGGGTGTCATAGTGCGGTCTCTCTGGGCTTCTTATTGCTCCAGACCATTGGAGTCCTGAGTAACTTTGTAACTTTTCTTTCATTACAAGCTGCTCCAACACTGTCTCTCTTTGAGGTTAACACTACAAATTTGGTGACTATATATATATATATATATATATATAGTATACATATGTACTACATATATATCACCATATAAATAGCACCACTAACACCACAAAATGCATATAAATAACACCACTAACAAAATACACATAAACTAACAAAATACATTTAAATAACACCACTAACACCACAAAATGCACATAAATAACACCACTAACAAAATGCACATAAATAACACTACTAACAAAATACACCACTAACAAAATACATTTAAATAACACCACTAACATCACAAATCCAGTGACTACATGCTTCTTCCTCACCATGAAACTCATCATAAAAATTATTTTATTCATTCCATCAAAATGGAAAAGCATTCACATAGCTCATTTTCTTTCCTAACCATCATCATGGATATAGAAATTAAATGGAGTCAAATTTAAAAGGTGGAGGTGAAAATAAAATTATAAAGATGTTCATAATAATGAGTGAAGGAAACTGAAACATCACTAACTAAAGTGAAAGAACCATCACAACTATGAAGTGAAGCACTGTTTGCAAAATTTATATTAACAGGAAAACGTCCCACAAAATAAAGGACCATGAATGACAGGATGACACACTTACATTGGAGTGGAAATCAATTGTCCACACATGAAATAAACACAGAAAACAAAAGTTCACCAAAACAGTGTTTGCAAGGTGTCCTGGAGGAAGGAGCCCAGAGAACTGGGAGGTGGTGCATTTACCAACTACTGTATGGAATAGATCCTGTCATAAATAAGGCAACCACAGTTTCAGTGTCCTGAGGTAATCCTCAGGGATATTCAACTCCTGATTTCCTGAGAACAGACATGAAGAATTGAGGGTTGTTGTTGTTGTTTTTTTCCCACACTTTGCTCTTATGAAAGAAAAGGAGTATTGCCAGGGCCACAAGTTAATCATCTGCGCACACTGGAATAAACTCACTGACACTAAAGTAATTAATCTTGCAAGTCATACTTCATTTCCTTGTAACATTGAAAATTGCAAGGTGGATTCTGAATAATTTGTGGCAGAGATACTTTGCTTTCAAGACATTTACCTGGACTGCTCAGTACCACTGTGTAAAGGGAAGTAGAAGAGACTGCTTTGGTCAATAAGGCTTCATTAAAACTGTTGTGTCACTTCCTGGTGAGTCTGGAAACACCCCCTATTGGATGTACAGGTTCTGAAATTCCATGCATATGATAGAGGAGGCTTTGGCAATGAAGTGAGAAGCCATAGCTTCCATACAGTGGGACAGCTGCATCTGGAAAGTGACATACTGGATTTGTTGAGATTCAAAGACAATACTGTCATAAGCTATGTGGAAAAAGAAAATCCATGCTACCAAAAAACTGTGCATGGTAAGATGATAAAAAGAAATAACAGAACCAGCAATTTTGCAATAGCATAAACATTGGACCAAAAAAGCAATATTACTATGAATAATTTAGTTCAACTAGATAGTAATAAAATCTATACAGAGATTATAGATGGATATGTTTCCTGTGAATTCCTGTTCAAACCACTTCTTAAATGAGTGATATTAGCTGGGTTCCATATGAATCATTTCCTCTAAGTGATCTGGTAGCACTTATATACACGATTCAGGTGAAGTATTTTACTTCTTTACCAAAGAACAAAGTTTGTTTGGCTTTTCAAATAAAGTTATATTTTAAACCTACACAAAGAAGTTTACTAAAATGTGTAAAGGAAAAAAAAATCTAAATGACATGCTTTCATCCACATTTTCAACATCTTCAAGAACATACTCTGGGGTATATATTGCTTAAGTAAAGAAAGCAGATTAAAAAAATAGAAAAGAAAACCGATTTCTACCTGGGAAGGTCAAGCACTTTATTTCAATCAAAAACTGCTATGTACAGAGCAAAATACTTTCCTGCCTAATAACAATGTAGGTATATCTTAAAGTGTAATATGTCATAAAGTCACTTTTTCCCCTTTATCAACATCAGTCTTTCTATACAATGATCTAAGAATTGATAATGTTCTATCTCCGAAGAATTTACTAATATAGTTGAGATAATCAGTAGAAAATGGAGGACATAGATCCTATTGCAAGCAGTCCATGTAAAAAAGTAGACTCTCACATACAGTACCATGACTATTAGTTAATGAAACAAAGAAAATTGGAAACTAAGGGAAGAAGGGCTATATTACAAAAGAACCATAGACCAACAAATCAGCAAAATAATATATTCCATTTCTTAGCTATTGATGGAATGTCAAGCAAGTGAATCTATTTGAAATTAATTCTACATAAATTAATTCCATTTAGGTCAGCCCTTAACTAGAACCCCTGACTACTAGCAAAACATCTACACAATCATCAAAATATAAATACTATTTCTTGCCATAAAATGCTATTCATTATCCATCCTTAGTCTAAGGACAAAGTACAAATATTGTAATGTGTGAATTTCACCTAATAGTATATGTGTAAAGTATAGGTGGTATAATATACAGAAAGGATGTAGAGGTATATGTAGTATAAGATGCAGAATTAAAATTATAGTACAATAAAGAAGTTTCTTTTTTAGATGGAAAGCAAGAAGATAATAAGTTATAAGAAAATCATTAATATTGATATGTTTTTTAAAGTTTTCAGTGAAACAAAAGATGGAAGAACATTAAACTTTGTTATTCAATGATGGACATGGAAAGTGTTAAAATGATTACATAAGTCATCAACTTTTGTTTTAGAGAATAAGTAGGTAACATGTAAGGTAATAAGTAAAAAGCAGAGAGGTAGAAAATAAACCATAGCTTCCCAAATGACTTAGAATCTTTAAGTAGGAATTTTAGGTAATCAGTGTCCAAGATAATCCCCCAAATTTGTCACTTCCCAATGTTCATGTAACCGTGTAACCTTCTTCTACAATAAAAATAGTTGACATATTCATTAGAATATCATGAAAACAAAATTTGTCACTTCCAAATCTACATTGCAAGACTATATCATGACAGAAAATAGAGTTTGCACATTGGCTCTTGGATCACCCACACGGGGGTATCATGAAGACCTTCAAAAAGCCCTATGGTAAGACCATAGGGTGAGACTTCCTGCCATCAACTTGCTTTTCCTTTGTACTAGTTGTATTTTCAAGTGATTCTAACTGGTTAGTCATAGTCCCAGCTAATAATAAAATGTTTATTTGCTACTTTTTGATCTTCACAATTGCATCTTCTTTTAGTCCCTAGTGAAGAATTGAATGAATAGGGCAAATAATACATGTAAGTACAGTTTCAACTGGTTAGAACTAGTCATAATTGGTTTAACCCCCTTTGATCTACTCAGAACTAGTTTCAGCTGATTTGAACCAGCTGAATGAGCTTCAACTGGTCAGAATGAGCTTCAACTGGTTTGAATAAGTGTTAGTCATTTTGAAAATGTTAGAAATGTTTTCAGCGGTTTCATCCAGTGAGAATCAGTCCCAGGTGGTTTGAAGAGCAGAAGTTTCTTTCAGTTAGTTTGAACTGGTCAGAACCAGTTTTAAGCAGTTTGATCTGGTCATAACCAGTTAAAATTGGTCATAACCGGTTTTAGCCTGTTGGATTCAGCCAGAACACATTTCAGCTCATTAGTAACAGATAGAGTTGGTTTGAACTAATCAAAACAATTTCAGTCTGTCAGAGTTGATTTCAGCTGATCAGAACAAAACCCTTTTGAACTGGTCAGAATTGGTTTGAGCTCATTAGAACCAGTCAAAAGCAGATTCAACTGCTTTGAACTGGTCAGAACCAGTTTCAAGCAGTCAGAATCAGATTTAACCCCCTTGAACCAGTCAGAAACAGTTTGAACTTGTCAGAATTAGTCTCAGCCAGTTTTGGACTTGTGAGAAATGGCTTTTACCAGTTTAATCTGGTCAGAACCAATTAGACCTGGTGAGAACTGGGTTCAGCCAGTTTGATCCAGCCAGAAACCATTTCAGCCATTTATACCATTCAGAGCTGGTTTGGACCAATTTCAGTCCAGTCTGTAATAATTGGTTAGCTGATTAGAACAGTTCAGAACTTTATTGAACAGGTTAAATCAGATTTAAATTCACCAGAGCCAGTAAGAATCAGATTCAGCTTATCAGAACCAGTTTGAATCAGAATAAAATTTAGCCTGCCTAAACCAGTTGGAACCAGCTTGAACTGGTAAGAACCTGTTTCAACTGGTTTGAACCAGCCAGAATCAGTTTCAGCCAGTTGGATCCAACCAGAACTGGTTTAAGCCACTTTGATATGCTCATAATCAATTTCAGCTGATTTGGAACCTGTCAGAACTGTTTTCAAGGATTTTGAAACACTTGTCAGTCATACTGTGAAAGTTAAAAATGGTTTCATTCAGCAAGGACACTAACAAGCTTTTTCATTTGGTTGGAAGCAGTCAGAACTGGATAATATCTATATATAAGTCACACCCCTCCAAAATAAATCATCGTACTCTCACATTTACTTTTCATATGTTTTTTAATTAAAATATTTGGAATTCCTGTTAGTCTATAGATGCTATAAATTACATAAATTCAAGATCTGTCAATATCCCCCCAAAATTGATTTGTAATTTAGTGATATTATTATGTGATAGTTTAATATATTTTGGTGTGAAGTATAAGCAATTCTTTTTATTATGAACATTCCAGAATAAGAATTTTCAGATATTTTCTGCATAAATTTGATCTTTCTAGATTTACTACATATGATAGTAAACATTTTATTTTTAAATTCTGGAATAGGTTTTAGTTTCATATTTTAGATACATTCATTAAAGATATCAAAATATTTGAGTTGTGATCAAACAACTGCTATATAAATGAAAATGACATAAATCTAGGTGAATTCCATCAGTCACTAAATAATGAGAACCAAATTCCTCACTTCATAGCACTAAACAAAAACAAATAAAATATCTACATTGGCATCCATGATAGATAAATGGTTGATCAGATCATAAACTTTGATTTATGAACAGAAAAGAGTGATATCCCTTTCAGAAATATCATCCTAGTACCTTAATGCTGAAAAGTGAATTATAAATAACCACCACTAACACAAAATGAGAGTACTAATGCTTTTAATGTACTCTGAGATACAGGAAGAAAATCCTCAAGCTTTCTCGTTTTATTTCATTAACATTTATTCTTAATAATTATATTTGTTACTATGGATAATAATTCTAAGAAGCTTTCAGTCTTATATATGACTCAATATTAATTTGAAGGTAATGTAGAAAAATAAATTATAATCAGAAATTTAAAAATATCTGCATGAAAAATGTCTTCTAGTAAATATGAAATTTATGAAAGTAATGGAAAACTATGTACCTCAAAATATAGAAAAATGTTTAGGATGATGAATAACATATTAGACTCTCAAGATATTTTAATTTGAAATACTCTATAACCAAATAAATACTACAAATTTAACTTAGTCTATGAATATTTTCTTATTGGAGTTTATGTAACATATGTATTGTATACTGTATGACTTTTTTCTCATAATATATAAAAAGTAATGCCCAAGAGAACAGATGTAGAAATCATGTAATATTTGAATATTAGACTATCTGATTTCTTTGAGATTATGGGTAATTTTTGTATCCTTTCTCCCATAAATTTAAAGTCCCTTAGTCTATAATGGGGATTATAATAATAGTGACCATAAAACAATATTCACCAGAAATAATTAAACTGCCTGGAAGGGAATTTTAATAAATGGTAGCAGAAACAAATTATTTTAAATAGATACCAGGGTAAATTCTGTTTAGAGAGTTCCTGTTTGCATAGATACATGTGTATTTATGTACATACATAAATTCATACTGTTACTAAGATACACAAAAGCAAAGCACAGTATTTAATATAAGCATCAGATCATTTAAAGAGGGCTGTATGAGTATTAGTTCATTTTCTGATGTATGTAGAAAACAGAAAGCAAAAAAGAAAAGGAATGGTTTGTTAGTAAACATTCAAAGTGCTACTTTAGGAAAATTTTGGGATTAAGTCAGCTTTAAGCAGGAAAAAAAATAGAAAATTTAGGATGACTCCATTACCACTTTGATGTGGGCATTTAGTGGCCAGAAAATCAGGGGAAATGGAGTGAAATGATTAGATGTTAGGGGAAATTACAACAGTCATATTCCCCTGAATGTTTATAGCTGAATAGATGCCAACTCAGTTCATGAAATATTAATTGAATACCCATTTTTGTTATAAATTGATGAGTATACAATTTTCTAGAAATTTGCTGCAGAAAGGAGGTGAAGTACATTTAAATATCATCAATTATCTGCTGCAATGAGATATGAATTAACAAACTTCTTAAGAGCAGATTCAGCCTAGCTTCAGTGTCAGAAGAATGACTATTGAAAGTTAAGTAATAACATGATAGCTATGATATGGAAATAACCCAAATTCCCATCAATGGCTGACTGGATAAGGAAGCTGTGGTGGATGTACACTCAATGGAATACTATTTGGCAATTAAGAAAGATTTTGTGTGATAACTTGAATAGAATGTGAAGTGATATATGATAAGCAAAATGAATCAGAAGGAAAAGACAAAACACTGAATGATCTCTTATATGTGAAAACAACAAAAGCAAAGAATAATAATCTTTAGGTTATGCAAAAGTTGGTAGGTTCTATGGGTGAAGGAAGAAAAGGGAAAATTTGAGTGGGAGGAAAAGTTAGAGGGAGTTAATTTGTTGGTGGGGCTGGAACTAGTGGGGAGTGTAATGAGACTCACTCATAACAAGATGTGAAGCTGGAATCCTAAAATGTGAATAGTTTTGTAAATCAATGCAAATCAATACATTTTTATTAAAATTATTAATGAATTGGAAAAAATACACATGGTGACTATTTTAAATATTCTAAAATTAACAAGAAAAAAAGAAAGCAAAGTGTTACCCTTCAATAAAAGGTTTTGTTTTTGTTTGGATTGAACATAGGACAACCAAAATAGCAATAATAAAAGGCAAGACCTAGGAGAGAGAGAAATTGTAAATGCAGAATTATTGAGATCCCAGAAAAATACAAAGTCCCAAATGAATCAAGGGTAAAACATAAAAAAAATTATTCTTGAAGAGAGAAATAACTTGTGGACGTGGCTGCAGGAAATGGTAGCAAGTGGGAAGAATTTTTTTGAAAGTCTCAATATTTTCACTAAATTATTTTACAGTATAATTACTGAGAATTAATTTGGTATTTCAGCAAAATCTGACAATATAGATATTACCATCTGGAAGTAGAACAGAAATCTAAATAATTAATTCTTAATCTAAAATAATTTCCTAATCTAATATAACCTTTAAATTATTTTATGTATTGCATTATTTTACACTGAATAATGAAGAATTACCAGTCTATGCTAGGTACCTTGCAGTTGTCATTTTCCTTCTTTCCAGACTCCAATTAATTGTTTAAAATGCTTTAGTTTTAGATTTAGCCTCATCTATTTTCTGAATTTAGATTCCAACAAAATCTTTCTATATCTAGAAATACTGCAGAATACAACCTAAATTGTCCCTTGAAAGCACAAATATAATCATATTATCTCTTTAATAAAACAGTATAATGATTGTTTATTTTCCTAATGTTTATTTCCCTTTGGCCAAATTCCTTAATATTGTCACAAGGCCCCTCATGGTGAGCAACTTAAAACTGACTTGCAATTACCCAAATATGCAGCACTGCATATGCAATCTAACAGAAATTACTCATTTTGCTCTCTCTTACTTGGTTTATACTTCCTGTTGTCTCCTCCATCTCCCCCACCCTTTCCTCCTTCCCTTTCTCTGTCTCCAAATACCTTTTTTTCCTACATCTTTTCCTCTCTTTCTCCTTTCCTCATTCCCTTTCTCTCTCCTCTTTTCTTCTCTCCCACTCTTCTCATTCACACATATATACAAGTGTTAGCTAGATCTGAGGGATCTGACAGGCATGGGGGGTAGAGAGCAGGAGAGAGAGTGTGAGGGGGGAGTGGGAAGGGAAAGGGGGTAAGGAGAGAAAAAGAGAGAGAGAGAAGTAGGATGTGGCACATATTTGTGTTTGTGGATTATTAAATAGAGTAAGTCAATCTCACTATTGCTTAATCATGTTTTTCAAAATTACTCTTTTTGTATTACTTCATATTTGTGACTTTCTCTCCCATTGGTTTATCTTTGTACTAGTCACTACAACCAGGCTATTTACATTTCAAGGTAGCTGTTCTGAGTGAATTAAGCTAATGGCCAAATTAACTTAAATAAAATATATTATTTAGCTGCTGAAAAAACTGACCCCAAGGACCCAGTAGATTTTACAGTATTTTATAAATGTACAAGAAGTACATAATATCAGAAATATGTGTAACCATGAGACCAAAATAATATCTCATTAAAAGATCTGAGTTAAAATAATAAATATTGATGCAAAGTAAACTGATGACACATTAATATGGCTCTGTTGCAAAGGGAAAAACTTTGTGATACCTGCTACCCTATTGTATCTGACCAATTATCTTTAAGAAGCAACAATAGCTGTTTGCAACCTCTCATTGTCAAAAAGATTATGGTATAAAAATAGCACTTTAATGTCACTTCATTGTCATCAATCATCTTACAAAGTTTTCCTATATGTTTCATCTCAAATGTGTGTCCCATTCTATTATTCTACAAATATAAATATAACAACTGAAATCATATTTGAAGTTAGTTCCAATCTTTGTCATTCCATCTCAGCTAATCTGTAAACCTAGACTAATTCATAAATGTATTTTCTCTGAGTCTCTATCCTGCTTTAAACATAGATTTTCAACATTTTTTGTCTGGGAATTAAAATAGTCATCTGAGGAATCAATGCTGTGTCTGGAATAAATAAACAAGGTTCATAGAACTTAGCCTTCAAATAGAATGTCTCTGAAAATAACCATCCTTTTATTCAATATGGTATGTCTAAAAGGCAACAATGAGCCAGCTGTGTTTTGGTACATATTCTTTAAAAGACCAGTTGACTATACTCACAAGTTTTCTCAGAGATGGATATTTCTCAGTTTTGAATCACTTTAATCTTTTATTGTGTTGTGTTTACTTTTATCAATAGGTGCTTCTTTTTAAATTTGTTAGTCGTATGACACTTCATAAAATGTAAAATGAAGTCTTGTTTATGTTTCTGATGCTAATTTTAGATTGTGTCTTCCCTTACTTGTTGATTTTTGGAAGAGAATAAATTATTCTGCACACTTCCCCTGACTCTCCAGTCCTTCACAAGAGAGCAATACATCATGAGTAGGAGCCACTAATTAATACTTCTACAACATAGATTGATGAGCCATTGCAACTTCTCTGAAAGTGTGCTAAGTCTCTGGATCCAAATTGTCATTAGTCATAAAAATACTGACATGATGATTAAGTTTGACTTGGTAATTCTATCCCAATTTAAGTTTCTGGCAACCTGCCACACTGAGAAATCATTCATTTATTTAGTTGCGATCATGAACACAAGAGCTGTATTCAAAATTTCTATGCTATTAAAATTGCTTCTAATGCTCAACTGGTGAATTGATCAGCTGATGACAAATACTTACATCACTTATTTATGTGTTTGTCAAAGTAATACATCACCTTCCCTTTGGGGAGCTCACTGTATTTCCTAGTAAACCAAAATTATATTCCACTCGATTATACACACAAAAATTGAAAAGGAGAGAGGGGAAGGCAGACCTATCAGAGAAGAAACAGTACACAGTCACTAAATTAACTCCTGATCAGAAGACAAGTGACAGAAAAAATTTGTCACAGTAGTAGTGTTAACGGCTGTGTTTTCAGAGAAATAAGATACGTATCTAGAAATTTTCACAAATGTACTGTGACTTCAATTGAATATTTGCTTGTGGTTGTTTTTCTTCTTACTGAGTGTGTAGCTTTGAAGGACTTTCTTGGGGATTTGGTAGTAATAAAACCTTCTCTCAGCCTCAGGAGTATCCCCACGAGCTGCTTCTTGGCCCAACGAGGAGAGACTTCTTTTAAAACCCTAAACATTTTTTAGGAAGGAAATCGGTGAGTAGAATGCTAAACTATGAAACCTTTTATTTGTCTAGCATTAGTGATGTAAGCTGTGCATCTTAAAGTAAAATTACATTCATATTCTTAAGGTGTAAATGTACTTGGAAATATGAGACTATGCATCCATATTTGTGTGCACTGTGTTATAATCAGGCATGCCTTAAACTTCAAAACCAAAGTGAATTCCTGGATCAGCTCCTAGATTAGAAACCAGAAACCAGAAGCAGAGTCAGGGTGAAATATGACACAATGATTGGATCATGATAGCCCTGTGCAAATAACTTGATCATTTGGGGCATATTTTATTGAAGCAATAATAGGAGCCATTAGCTCCTGGATCTATCAGTCCCATGCTATAAATTCTAAAGCAAGGCAGGGGCAAGTAGACTGGATTTTGTTCTTCCATCTATGATTGTGTCCTGCTTAGCACAGTTTCTGGCACATCAAAGAGCATAATTAAAACACTGCAAATGATTAAAACAATCATAGAACCATCTTTCACATTGAAATATGAAACCTTATACCAATAATAAACCAGATTATATCTCTTTAATCCATCTGTTTTATTTCTTTTCTTAAGAGAAATCATCTTTTCCTAAAAAGATAATAATGTATAACATTTGTTTTTCTCAGGGAGCTCATGCTAGTACTTTATATGAAAGATTTAAATGTTTTAGCTCTTCAATAAATCTTTTACTCAACTCAAGGGGTTTGAATTTATGAAGACAATGTGGTAAAAAGTATATGGTAATCATCCATTCTAAAAATTATTTTATGTTTTGATTTTGTGTCAAACAAAGTTGTATGACAATTATAGCTAGCATTTGAGAACAGATGTAGATGAATATTTTATAATTGTCTTATTTATTGCAATTAAATAAATATAGCATCTCATCATAATCTCAGGTTTGTTTTTTTTTCATTGTGTAATATTTCAGACACATCAGTTTGTTCATTTCCACACATCACTGGGATTATTTTTATGATGGTCAATATGGTCTTATTGTTATTTTTTTAAAAGATTTTTGTTTTAATTTTTGCTTTGATTCATAGGGGGTACCCCCCATTCCCCGTGGGTTTCATTATCTCCTGTTTAAGATTGCAGATTTCAAGGAAGATATGCTAAAATGTGAGAATGACCTTATTAGAATTTCCTTTCAGAAAGATACAAGGGAAAGGAAGAAGTAAAACAGGTTTTTTTTTTTCTTTGTAATGTAATAATTAGGAGCTGTTCCTGGAAGGCAGGAAAACAGAAAGGATATATAAAGAGTTTTGAAACAAAGATGGGGATTCAATTAGAATTCAGATTCGGGTTTGGTTTCTACCATTTTGTGAGATGAAGATGTGAGCCATGTGAGTTTGGCTATGTAGCCAAGGCCTGGGGCCTGAAGTCTTTGGCAAGCCCAGGCTAACAGGATGTGTGTTAAAGGAAGTTAAGGAGTTTGCAGATTTGAACTCCGTGTTAGAGTTTGTTTTGGAGTTTGACTTGTGTCTGGAAGAAGCTGTGCTAAAGTCAGGCTTGAAAAGAAAGTGAACTTTGCTGGTTCCATACCATGAAGTTTCTTCTACTACCTGAAGGAGGACAACAAGGCAAAGATGGCATGGAAGAATTGGAGCACGCCAAAAAAGATGTTTTCGAAAACGTGGAAATGAACTCTGATTTTGGTGAGATGATCAGGATTGAGAGACTGAGGATTTTGGGCAATCTGGGAAAGGACTTTGGACAATGCTAAGAAAGGTTTTGGACAATGTTAAAGTAATCGGAGTTTTACTTACATGTTTCTTTTGTAGTAATTAGGAAACCACTTTGTTAGAAATAAATTAGTCTGCACTCTGAGAATCTTGCTTTGACTTGGGATTTTGGTTGAGAAGGCTGGGGATGTTGGAAAGAACCCACGGAAGTTTAAAAGAGAGTAAATTGAGGCAAACTACTCTAAAGTTTAAACTGTGTTTCTAAGCTTTTTTCTTTTTCAGGTCTGAGAGAGGGGGAAAAAGCTGTAGGTGAACAGTGAAAATGCTAAGGTACTGTTTACAGCCTGCTTTCTAGAGAGACGCAGACAGAGGTGTTCAAGTTAAAGTCAAAATTTTTTCTTTTATTTTATTTTCACCTGAAGTTAAAGTCAGAAAGTCTTTTTTCTCTTTTCACCTGATTTCATGATGACTCTATTTGATGGCATTTCTAAACTTAAAAAAGAGGTTAAATGCCTTTAAAACTGTTAGAAAGATACTCTAGCTTTCGTTTTTTTCCCTCACATATGGATTACAGCTTGTACATAAAAAGTGTATAAAAATACAAGTGTTGAACAATGCTGGTAATATTACATTAAAATGTCTAATAAAATAACAGCTAACTTTTCTTCAGTAAATGAATAGTTTATAGGCAGAAATATCTGTTTATAAATGTGTATTTCTTCCTTTCATTCCCTATTTCTCAATGATTGTTAGTCTAATTTCCTTTTCTATAACAACTTTCACTTTTCAACTATTCTTAGATGTTACTGGAAAAGTAAATAGCATATAAAAACATACCAAAAAAGGCAAGGACTAATTACCAACTTCAGTAAGAATCATATAAAAAGTTTGTGCTTTGTCATGTGCTTGTAAGTATTTGTCCATTATATATAAATTGGGAACCATTCATTGTAATTTTCAGAATCTTACCTTATGTATAATTTACAAGTATGGGGTATACTATCAAAGACTGCAGAATGATTATTTGGGTTTACATGTGATTACATTGGTTTTCAGACAGTAACTCATTAAACTTGTGTAGTGTACTAATTAATGAAATGTCTTATTCTGATTATTTACAGAGACAGTGTAGCAAATTTGGAATGCCCAAAAATGACTTTTTAGCAGCTCCCCAAAAACAATCCAATTAAATTTGACTTTAAGGAACTGAAGTAAGAATTAATTTTGTTTATTTAACCCTAAAATCAAATATAACAAAGAAATACTTAGTAATTAAAAGTTTAGCTTTTGATGAATAGTAGAATATATTCTATTTTAATACTAAGCTCATGAAATAGAATATTTTCTGAAACTTATGTCAATTTAAAGTAGGTTTTTTACAGTGTGCTGTCTTAAATGTCATCAAATAAATTAAAGAATCAATGCACAACTGAACATTTTAAAAGATGGAAAACATAAACCTTTCAATAATTTCTAATAGTGTTTGAATTTAAAAAGGTCAAAATATCTTCTGCCTCAGTTATTGCAAACATAATATCATCAAATACAAAATATAAACCACATGGATGATAATGCATTCTACCTTTTCAGTTCTCTTAATTAATGGTGATATTTGTAATTACACGATTTGTTATTAAAGATGAAGTATGTTCTAATCCTTGCTTATTTGCCAAGAGCAGAAGGATTCTTGCATCCTAAATAGCAGGATTGTCCAGTATGGGACATTCAGTATCATATAGCCTTTAAATCATTTAACTATTACTTTGGTGATGGTTTCCATCAAGAATTGTATTTCCCAATTCTTACCATCATTTGCTAAATAACTCATTATTTCAACATATTATATTTATTATTTTAATATGTTATTATTACTCACTTCTGTTTCTCACTTTTTAAGTTTTATGATAATCCCATCTTTATTATTCTAGATTTGTAATACATTGTAATCACTTTGATATCTTCTTAATTATTCTACAAGAAAAATGATTTCATGATCATGTATCTCCAAATAAATTCAGCAATATTTTTACAAATTTCCCTTTAAAAATTACCATCAAGATTTCACTAGGCCTGATTATTTTTTAAATAAAAGATTACCAATAATCAGTGTACCTATGATATTGAAGAAATATAGTCCTTTTTCCCCTACTACTAAAGCCTTTATTTTCATCAGTTTTCTACTAAATGTTCTAATAATCTTCAACATGATCATTTTATATAATACTATTTTATTACATCTGCTGTTATATTTTGGTGAACTACAGACATATCATTAAATGAATTCATATCAACTATCACAATGACTATATACCATTTTATCATAGAATGTTTGATTATCACAAAGTCTGTGACTCATCTACTCAGAAACATGTGTTTGTGCAAAATACTTGCTATTTAATGCATAAATGGGTAAATTATATCTCATGGCCCTCTAGGACCATGTCAAAATTACACTAGATAATGCTATTCTGGTGCAGATGGATTTGATTGAGAACAAGCAGCCTAAACACATAGCCACCTAAAGTTGAAATTATAATACATAAAAAAATAGAGGAGGGACCGTATCAAAGGACAAATGTCTCTGACTTTTGAAAATTATTGAAAAAGTCAAGTTTATTTTGTTTGCTTCATAAAATATTGTCCTTGACTTATCCTTATAGGATTATAATCATGTAAAAACAGTGACTGAAATTTTACTGCAATTATTTTAACAGCATTAAATTATTTATAGATCTTAGTTAAATATATTTATTTATCTTTACCTGAGGTAGTATTTGGCTACTTCAGCAGCCAAATTAGCAGTGTAGTGCACCCACCACCCATGCTGCATCACCATTCTCCATTGAGCTTACTGCCTCTTTGTTTTAATCCCTCCCCCTCTTGGTGCTTCAGTTCTATAATTCCCTCTCAAAGGTTATTTTCTAAGCTTGCCTTTATCTAAGTCTTTGGATAGTTACCTTATTTTCCACATACTCGTGATGCCATTGGATATATTTATTTTCTCTTTCTGACTTATTTCACTGAGCAGTAGCTCTTCCAGCATCATCCATGTTGCTGCAAATGGCATGAGTTTATCTTTTTTGATCATTGAGTAATCCCACAGTGTATACATAATGCATCTTCTTTATTCACTTATATCTGTTTGGGGGACTTAGGCACCTGCCCTTGCATGAGTTGATGATCTCATCAGTCTGTGCAATCACTAGTAGGGCTTCCTAGGAGGTCCCAAGGTTTCTAGCTACTGCAACAGATGCTGATGGGGACCTCTCACTGTACTTCTTTAAACCTTGTTCACAAACTACTTTCAGTTTATCTCCCACCTGAATGGCTCAGTGTTTATCTAGTTCAATTAAATATATTCTTTCTATTTACTAAGATATTAAATTTAGAACTTTAGAGTTCTTATTCTGCTTAGTACTATCATTTATCTTCAACATCGCCTACTCCCCCACCCGCCTCAATCTTTCTCTTTTCCCTGTCCTCTTTTTTCCCTCCTTTTCCTCTTCATTCTTGTTTACTTGCCAAAACAAAATCTTTGATAAAGATTTCCACATGGATTTTTTTTTTTGGTCTTTGTTTCTTGAAATTTCTTAATATGTACAAGTATTTCTATCAAGTCACCCTATTCAATTTGTAAACTTTTATCATACCAAAATTGAAATTCTCCTGATTAAGAAAAAGTGAAGCAGTAATTTCTAGAAAATAGATATTTACTTTATCATGCTTTGTAACATTTCCATCCTTAATAAGTATTCATAAACAATATGGAAGTTTTTTCTATCCTACTCTTACTTAACTCGATTTGATCATTTGTTTTTTGGTATAGCTTCACATTGAATTTAATATTTGTGTTTATTTTCTTTCTATAGAACATTGTGTTCCTGGTTCTTTATTTTTGAATGAAAACAAAAATACTTTAAAATTTATCTTAATCCTCCCGTCAGTCAGCAGCAGTGAGTGCAGGGCGCCGGGGAACTGGCGTCCCATTTCCTCATGCCCCCAGCCTGCCACCCCACTTCTGGGGCCTGTGCACCCACCCCCTTCCTGGAGGGCAGTGGCAGCATCCTCCCGTCGGTTGGCAGGAGTGAGTGCAGGGTGACAGGGGACTGGTGTCCCATTTCCTCATGCCCCCAGGCCGCCACCCCTTGTCTGGGGCCTGCGTGCCCACCCCCTTCCTGGAGGGCAGTGGCAACATCTTCCTGTCAGTCAGTAGCAGTGAGTGCAGGGCACGGGGGACTGGCATCCCGTTTCCTCATGCCCCCAGACCGCCACTTCTCATCTCAGACCTGCATGCCCACTCCTTCCTGGAGGCCAGCAGCAGCACCTGCCAGTCGGCAGTGAGTGCCAGTGGCAACAGTGCCTATTGGCGCCAGTGCAGATAAGCTTTATCAACAAGAATGAAATCATTGCATAGAGATTTCAAAAGAAAAACTCAGATTGAAGAGACAGAAAGAAAGGAAAGGAACTCATCCCCAAAACACAGGCCAACACAAGCAAGGATTTATACAGGCACAGGTGCAGAAACAACCACAAATGAATACACCTCAACATGCCAACCAATGCTAGAGCCATTGTTGCTCAATATGTAGAGCAAGCCCGAAGGGAAAACACAGGAAGAAAAATACAAATACTCAAGTAAGCCTAAAGGAAAATCATCCATCTCCAAAGGATAAACAATCTCCAGAAACCAACATGGACAAACTTGAAAAAAATGTCTGTAATGTCAGATAAAAAACTCAGACACAATATGGTAAAAGCAATCAACGAGCTAAGAGAAGAAGTTGAAAAATATAAAAAGGAATATAGCAAAATGAACATTATCATTGGTGAACAGAAAAACAATTTTGAAACCCTAAATAAGAAAATGAAGGAACTGCAGTATATAAGAGGAGAGATAGAAAACCTCAAAAATACGGGGAAAAGCCAAGAAAGCAGACTAGAAGAAATTGAAGAAAGAATCAGCACATTGGAAGATACAGAAATAGAGGGAACCAAGAGAGAAAAAGAGAGGGAAAAACAAAATAAGAAGACAGAAGAAAAAATCAGAGGTTTATAAGATACCTTAAAGTAAGGAAATATAAGAGTAATTGGAATCCCAGAAGGAGAAGAGAAAGACATAGGAAATGAAAGGCTTTTTAATGCAATTATAGAAGAGAACTTTTCAACTCTGAAGAATGAAATGAAAATAGACATACAGGAAGCAAAAAGGACACCAAACTATTTTAATGAAAGAAAAACCACAGCAAGACTCATAATCGTAAAGCTTCCAAGAGTCCAAGATAAAGACAAAAATAATGAGAATGACTAGAGAGAGGAAATAGATAACCTACAAAGGAAAGCCCATCAGACTGACCTCAGATTTCTCCAGACACTTCAAGCAAGAAGAGAATGGAGCCACATCTTAAAAAAACTCCAAGACAAAAAGTTCAAGCCAAGAATACTCTACCCTGCAAAGCTGTCCTTTCTTTATGAAGGGAATATTAGAAGCTTCCCAGACAAGCAAAGTCTCCAAAAATTTGCTACCACCAAACCACCACTCCAAGAACCAAAACCCACAGATGAATAAATAGAATAAACATAACAAGAAACCAAAGCAGAACCTCAAAATGACCTCTAGAATATCAACACTTGAACATCACACATCAATAATCACTCTAAATATCATGGTCTAAATTCATCAATCTAAAGACACAGAGTTGCAGACTGATCAAAAGACAGAACCCAACATTTTGCTGTCTCCAGGAAACACATCTAATTCCTAAAGACAAGCATAGACTGAAGGTGAAAGGATGGAGAACTATTCCACAAGTGAACGGTCCCCAAAAAAGGGCAGGGGTAGCCATTCTCATAGCGGATAAAGCAGATTTCAGAATAAAAAAAGTGAAAACGATAAAGATGTACACTATCTAATGGTACATGGTTCAACCCACTAAAAAGACATAACAATTATCAACATATACTCACCAAACGAGGGAGCACCAAGATTCATAAGACAGATACTTGCAGAATTGAAAACATATATTGGTGAAAACACATATGTTTTAGGAGACTTTAACACCCCACTGTCAACTGAAAGACAGATCAACAAAACAGAAACTAAACAAGGACACAAAAGCTTTAAAGGAGGACCTAGACCAAATGGACCTAATAGATATCTACAGGACACTGCACCCTCAAAGAAGGGAACACACCTTGTTTTCAAATGCACATGGATCCTTCTCAAAAATTGACCACATATTAGGACACAAAAAAAACTTGAACAAATGCACAAGAATTAAAATTACACCAACTTTTTTCTCGGATCATAAAGGTATCAAACTAGAAATCAACAACAAAGAGAAAGCAGGAAGAAAGCCCAATACACAGAGACTAAACAAAGTAACAAATGTTACTAAATGAAGAATGGGTAATTGAAGATATTAAAGAAGAAATTTAAAACTACTTTGAAACAAATGACAAGGAAGATACAATATGCAAAAATGTCTGGGACTCAGCAAAAGCATATCTAAGGGGAAGGTTCATAGCAATACAGACCCATATCAAAAACCAAGAAACCATCCAAAGAAAATACCTCATATCCCAGATCAAAAAGTTAGAAAAAGAACAACAGGAAAACCCAAAACCCAGCAGAAGACAAGAAATAATAAAGATAAAAGAAGAAATAAATAACCTAGAAAATAAAAAATAAAAAAACTATTCAAAAAGATCAACAAATCTATGAGCTGGTTTTTCGAAAAAATAAATAAAATTGACAAACCCCTGCCCAAGCTCATAAAGGAAAGAAGAGAAAACACTCAAATAAACAGAATCACAAATGAAAGAGGAGAAATTACAACAGACTCAAAAGAAATCCAAAGGATAATCATGATACTATGAACATCTATATGGAAACAAATACAACAACCTGGAAGTGATAGATTCCTAGAGAAATACAACTACCCAAAATTGAGCAAAGAAGAAACAGAGAACCTAAATAATCCAATCACAAGCAGCGAAATTGAAGCAGTCATAAAAACTATCCCTAAAAACAAGAGCCCAGGACCAGATGGATTTACAAATGAATTCTACATGACATTCAAAGAGGAAATAACACCTATGGTACTAAAACTATTCCAAAAAATCGAGAAAGAGGGAATGCTCCCAAACACATTCTATGAAGCAAACATCACTCTCATACCAAAACCAAGTAAGGACAGCACCAAGAAAGAAAACTACAGACCAATTTTCCTAATGAACACGGGTGCAAAAATTCTAAACAAAATCCTAGCAAATCAAATCCAATGATGCATAAAAAAAAATTATTCACCATGACCAAGTTGGATTTATCCCAGGGGCACAAGGATGATTCAACATCCAGAAATCAGTTAACATAATCCACCACATCAACAAGAAAAAAAAAATTCACGTGATCATATCAATTGATGCAGATAAAAACATTTGACAAAGTCCAGCACCCATTCATGATAAAAGTACTTGAAAAATTGGGGATCGAAGGAACATACCTCAACATAATAAAAGCCATCTATGACAAACCTACAGCAAACATCGTCTTAAATGGGGAAAAACTAAAATCATTCCAATTAAGATCTGGAACCAGACAAGGATGCCCATTCTCTCCACTACTTTTTAACATTGTACTGGAAGTTCTAGCCAGGGCAATAAGGCAAGAGAAAGACATAAAGGGATACAAATAGGAAAAGAGGAACTGAAGCTATCATTATATGCAGATGATATGATTCTTTATGTAGAGAACCCCAAAATACAGAAAAACTTCTCAAAACATTAGACCAGTTCAGTAAGGTAGCTGGCTACAAAATAAACACACAGAAGACAGTAGCCTTTCTATATGCAAAAAGTCAAGCAGAAGAAGAAGTTAAAAAAGCCATCCCATTTACCATAGCACCAAAAACAAGTAAATACCTGGGAATAAACCTAAAAATGCACGCGAAAGAACTATACAAAGAAAAGTTTAAAACATTGCTAAAAGAGATAGAAGACCTAAGGAAATGGAAAGACATTCCTTGCTCATGGATTGGAAGAATGAACATCATCAAGATGGCCATTCTACCAAAAGCAATCTACAGATTCAATGCAATCCCTATAAAAATTCCAATGGCATTCTTTAAAGAGATAGAACAATAACTACAGAAATTCATATGGAGCAACAAAAGACCTTGAATATCAATAAACATCCTGGCCAAAAAAAGAGAGAGAATGGAGGCCTAACTATTCCAGACTTCAAGTTATACTACAAAGCCATAATGATTAAAACATCATGGTACTGGTACAACAACAGACAATCAGACCAATGGAACAGAATTGATAGCCCAGAAATAAAACCACACATATATAGTCAACTTATCTTTGACAAAGATGGGGGGACTTACATTGGAGCAAAGATAGCCTATTCAATAAATTTTGTTGGGAAAATTGGAATAAGACCTGCAAATAAAATGGACCAAGATAACATCCTCACTCCATGTACGAAAATCAACTCAAAATGGATAGGACTTAGATGTAAGACCTGAAACCATAGCATACATAGAGGAAAACCTGGGCAAAACCTTCCATGAAGTACAATTCAGAAATCCCTTTTTGGAAACATCTAAGGATGGCAAAAAACTGAAGGAAAACATAAACAGATGGGACTACATCAAACTAAAAAGCTTCTGTACAGCAAAAAAGACAACAGAAAAAACTAAAAGAAGCCCAAACAAATGGTAAAAATTTTTGCCTTCCACAAGAGTGATAAGGGCTTAATAACGCAGATCCATAAGGAACTTATACAACTAAACAAAAACAAAACAAGAAGCCCATTCAAAAAATGGGGAGAAGAACTAAAAAGACACTTCTCCAAAGAGGAAATACAAATGGCCAACAGGCACATGAAAAACTGCTCAACATCACTGTCACTGGCAATCAGAGAAATGTAAATTAAAACCACAAGGAGATACCACCTTACACAAGTAAGAATGGCCCACATCAAAAAAACAGGCAACAATAAGTGCTGGCGAGGATGTGGAGAGAAAGGAACACTCTTACACTGCTGGTGGGAATGTAAACTTGTTCAGCCACTATGGAAAGCAGTGTGGAGGATGCTCAAATTAATGAAAATGGAACTACCATTTGACCCAGTAATCGCTCTTCTGGGAATCTACCCAAAGGAGAATTCAGTGTGGGTGCAAAAGGACATCTGTGCTCGGCTGTTCATTGCAGCACTGTTTATAATTGCAAGAACATTGAAGCAACCCAAATGTCCCAAAACAGATGAATGGTTGAAGAAGATGTGGTATATATACACAATGGAGTATTACTCATCAATTAAAAATGACAAATTTGATGAATTTATTGAAACTTGGATGTACCTAGAAGAAATCATACTAGCAGAAACAAGTCAGAAAGAAAAAGAATCCAAATGGTTTCACTAATATATGGACAACCAAACGAAAATACACAATGGGAGGGTGGGGACCAGTGGAACGGTTAGGGAGGGAAGGTCGTGGGTGACCCTGGGAAGTTAAATGGAGATTAAATTGATGTGACATATAAAATAATATTAATAATAAAATTTATTTTAAAATAAATAAAAAAATAAAATTTATCTTAACCATTACATACTCAAATTTATTTTTGACTAAACTGGATTTGTAATATTATTTTGTACATTTCCTGAGATTATTTAACACTGTTTCCAAAGCCTCACTTTATTTCTTTAACAATACATTTGGATATTTTCCTTCCATTGACAACCACAATCTCTGGGGACCTACTGCTACAGAATATCATTTTTGATAGTACTAAGATATTATATAGGAAATGTGGGTTAAAGCAATATTTCTGATAGTGAACTGTGATTATCTGTAGATTGTCTGTTTGAGAGCATGAGACAGATTTTGTAAGCTTTTTCTATTACAGTACATAAGACCCAGACTTTCATCTTAGATATCAGAAGAACTGCTAACAGATTACATTACTCAAAAAGAAAAAAAATAGTTTCCTAATTGAGGACAAAATATTGTTAAAGTCACCTCCACAAGTAGTTATGGTTGCTTTTCTACTTGGTCCCAAGAGGTGAGGCAAGAGAAGTACTATTTGATGCTAATATATTATACATCTAGATCCCAGGTTTTTGTTTATTTATAACAATGTAAAGTATATTTTCATAAAATTATACATACAAAGAATGCCTCTATTAATATATTGAATTTTTATTTTATTATAAGATAAAAATTATAATGATCCCAATTGATCAAGAGGTAATGGCAACTGTGGTGAAGTGACAAGTTGTCAGTTAAAAAGAAAACACCTATTTATTAAGACTGATAAATAGATGCAAAAGAAGTAAAAATAGCTTTAAGCATGCACTGAAAGGTTAAGTCCAGTTAAAATTAACAAGTGGTTCTGATAATACACATATGAAATGCATTATAAATATAGGACTCTAGTAAAGCCCATCTTAGACTCTTTGGACTCGAGGCCAAGGGGTCTCTGAAGGCTTTTCCAGATTCTGGAAAAATTCAGTGGAGGTTCTGAAGGAAAACTTCAGTTCCGAACATTGTCACTTGCAGGGCTGGCCTTTCAAAACTCACCAAATGGTTCATATTTCTTCTCCTATTATATTCAACTGAATTGTCTGCTTGTATTGTAATGTGGCGTTCATCCATAAAGCTCATTTGTGACTATATACAATTGGCTTGAGTTGTAAGTGAAACCTCACCATGGGAGGAAAGTGAGCACTTTTGAGATTGGAACCTCCGATTATAGACAAACACAAATATGAAAGTCTTCAATTCTAATAACAGTTGTAGAATGAGTGAAGTGCTTTCCTTTGAAATGATGAAAGATAACTGCTAGATTAAACCATATTATTCTTAATTATAGGCTAGCAATAAAGTTGTCAAATAGTGTGTCTAAGATTTAATATTGTTTATATTTTGTATATTTTTATAACAAATACAATTATTAGACGTCTTTGCCAAAATAAATAAAATCTAATGTTGATCTTGATAAGAAAAGTATGCATAACATCTAGAGAAATGATTCATTTTAATTAACTATATCAGCATGTGTGAATTATTCAAGTTATAAGCATAGTGTCTAAAAGAAAAGGTTTTTCTGGAGGATCCTGCTTTACAAAAGCAGATATTCTCAGTGCTATCGAATGACTGGGGTTGTTTACTATTTCCTTCTCTGAAAAGTGGCTATTTTTTTCAATATTAACATCTATAACATCTACAGAGAAGCAAAAGGAAGGAGGAAATGGAAAAATCAAAACCAAATAGCAAAATTATTATATGGGCTCTCTAGGGAACAATTGAAAAATGCTTTGTTTCATTTAGTATTATCCACAGACCTCTTCTGGTTTTGTACATGCTCTTTAACTATAAGAAAAAAAATGTTTTCTTTGCACTCAGGAGGCATGGGCTGATAAATGGCAAAATTGTAACAGAGCTTCAGAAATATTTAATCTGCTTGAAAATATCTAAGCAAATAGGACAGCAAAAGACTTGATGCAAAAAGTAAGAGGTCACTTAACCAACATTTAGGATTTGAGAGGGTCTTTCCTCATAAGATAGTGTTTGATCAAGAATTTATGACTATTGCTGTATAGTTCATCTGTAAATTTTCTCTGTAGAAAGCTTCTCTAGTAAGTTGATTTACAAAAGCAAGATATAAAAAGTGGAGGGATAAATATGTGTATTGACTATCCATATTAATCTTACATTGCTACTGACTTGTATGTGCTTTGAACTGGTATGCACGGTGGTCAGAAATGTAATGTTTCTGGTTTTCTAATAGTAAAAGAGAAAAAAAAATTATCAGTTATAATATTTGGATTATGATCCATCTAAAACTTTCTGTATGTGGAAGTTGTTTAAAAAATGTAAAAACACCCTTAAAACATTTTTCCCCTTATAGAATCATTAGTCAACACACTGCCAATGGTGATTTCTGAAATTTGAAGGCCCATTATAAGACCCTCACTTCTGTGAAAATCATTCTAGCTGTAGATCATTAGCAATCAATTCATGCAACTGAGACTAACAAAAAATTATGCCCCTGGGGGCAATATACATGGTGAAGAGAATATGTATTTCAATTTAAACCATAACTCTAAATGTTTTCAAAAGCAGAATTACAAAAAAGCAGCCCAAGTGACAGATGTGTCATTTTAACGATTCACTGGTAATGGAAATTTTCTCACAAAGGGGGAAAAATCACTCTTCTGTAAAACAACAACAACAAAAAGAATATGCTGAAGATGAATGAAAAATGAAAGATTAAAGCACAGGTATAATAATGAAGTAATTCATTTGACCTTGTATATTTCTAAAGTCTACTACATGTTTTAGACTTTATTCTGTTCAAAAGACTTAAAAGAATCTTATTTCATCATAACTTGTATACAAGTTAAGTGTACAGAACATAAAATTCATTAGAAATTATATATTAATGAATTTAGGCGACTTCTAGTATTTGATTATCATACCTCAGCAGTGATTGATTGACTTTACATTGATTAACTTTAATTGATTAATGTTACATAATAATGAGAGGAAAGTAAATTCTAGAAGTTTGTGAAAGCAGGATCATGATTATTTTTCTTAAAGTATCGTCATATAAGTTGGATTGTCATTCTAATATTATTGGCTTCCATGTTGTGACATATTCTTTTGAAATTTGCTGTATGACAATTATTGTATTTCAATTACTATGGAATTAGTAGGTACTGAATAAGAGGTGTCTAGAAGTCATTAAATACAGTGCCTTGGAAAGGAGTATTATGTCATCACTGAGCAAGAACTACGAAATTAAAAAAAATACATATAAATTCTAGCTGTAGAGCTACATATATCCATACATGTATATAAAGCAAATATGTGTACTATTTTAGAAACAAGTTCATTAAAGCAAAACATAAAATAGAATGGATAATGAGAAACTATGTAGTATGCAATTATAAGCAGAAAGTAAAGCATAGGAAATTATGATAATTCCTTCCCTTTTACTTCTGAAAATATAAGTTGTTAGTTTTCTATTTTGATTTTATTACTAAATGAATACCTAATTAGTCATTGCACTTCATTTTGACTAAATACATTAGATCCAAATATTTAGCTGAGCATTACTAAAATTCACCCAGTTTGACTCATCACTTTCTAGATGTAAAACCCTTGTGCAGAGAAGTTAATTGGTTTTAGAAAAGCTATGATTGATGTCTCAAGTAGAAATCTAATGTCTTTATATAGGTTCATTGTTCTCTGTGATAGCACATTTTAGGAATTTGAGATAACAGTCAGAGGACAAGTCAATGAATAGAGATAAATTTAATTATCCTAAAGTCAGACATTGAGAGAATCTCATATGTTTAATATCTATTGAACACCAGTCCACACTGTTGCTATAAAGAACAAAAAAAGACAAGCTACACTGTTCATGTGTGCAAAGCATATATGGGAAATTTCTATATCCTCACTGAAATTTTGTTGTGAATATAAAACTACTCTAAGGAACTATTTTAATTAAAAAAGGAAGACACTGTCAATTCCTTTAAAAGTTCTTAGAAAACAAGTATTATGATTAAACTAAAAAAGAGACAATATCTGGTAAGTAGCCTAATAGAATTACAAAGTGCAAGCTATGGGAGTTTAGAGAAAAGAGAAGCATATCCTGTGAACAGAAAGAGATGAATGAGACTAATGTGTTAGGAAGGATTTTTAAAAGTAGAATAGTGTGTGTAGAAGAGTGGAATTTAGTGGAGGAAAAAATATTGAAACAGTTCTATCCCTCAACTACTCTATTGTCATGGAAATGTCTTAATTATAGGGAATAATACATCATGAGTCTCAAATTCTGTAGAGGAACTTGAGCCTAATATTTTCAGTCACAGTGGCTACCATTTTATGAGAATCTACCATTAGTTAGATACTATCTAGTTATGCAACCAACCCCCACAAAAGTAAGCAATCATTTTCATTGTTCTGCATTTTGACTGGGTTCAGCTAAGTAATTTTCTGATCTGTGTGGCGTCAATTGTAGTAAAAATCATCAGGATGCTTAACTTACCTACAACATTCACCATTCTCATAGGTCTGACAGTTAATGCTGGCTGTTGACTGAAAGCTCACAGGGCCTATAGACACATGTTCTTCTTCAAAGGTTTTTCCCTGGGGTTAGAACTTCTGACAGCATACAGCTTTTTATTAATAAGGTATAACTCAAGCATGTAAAAGTGGAAGAAGACCAATCCTCAAGTTCAGGTACAGAAGTAACTCAGTATCATTTTGCCATTCGCTATGGATCAAGACAACTTTCGCACAGTGCAGACTCTAAAGGGAAATAGATTCTACCTTTTGATTTAAGGAGAGACAGAAGATTTGTAGCCATTTTTATTCCTAAGTTTTATATCAATTTGAGTGCCCTCACAATAACTCCATTAAATAAATGAAACTCAAAGCACAGAGTGGTTAATAGGCAAAATTTACAATTATTGAAACAACAAACTAGCAGGACCAAGTATTCAAATAGGGATATTTTGGCATAGAAGATAACAAATGGTATTGATAGTATGTTAAACACAAAGAATACAAATTATTTTATTTCCTAATGCACAAATCATTTATTTCTTAATGCACAAAAAATTTCACATTTTCTTCTATATTGAATTTATTTTTTTTATTTAATTTTTATGCCAGTTAATAGTACTAACATTTGGTAATATCCTTGTAGATATTGTATCTACATACACATATGTGTGTGTGACTTTTTAATCAGTAGAATTGTTATAGGTCTTTAAATAT
Source organism: Uropsilus gracilis (assembly GCA_004024945.1). Lineage (NCBI taxonomy): Eukaryota > Metazoa > Chordata > Mammalia > Eulipotyphla > Talpidae > Uropsilus > Uropsilus gracilis. The sequence continues at coordinate 82,536 of PVHY01003737.1, forward strand.
TGAAATTCTATCAAATGAATAAACTAAAATATAGTCATTGCAGAGTTCTGAAAGGTGTTTTGAAATGTTACTTTGTTACTATCCAAAATTAAAACAACTCTGAGATTTGAGAAGATTACCAGTTTCTGTGCTAGGTCTTGAATTTCAAGATATTCTGAATTGCTGCCACATGTAAAATTAAAACATGTATATATCATTGCTTACTATCCAATAAGATTACCATTTTTATAGCACTAAACATGTATATATTTATTCTCCTATCTACATCTCAAACTCTTTAATCTTACTTTTTCCCATGTACTTTATGTGTCTTCTCTGTGGGAACTTTCATCCAGTTTTCACAACTATGGTTGAGGTGCCCTTCTGTACATAATAGAACCTCAGGTTATACCTCAGTAGGTATATTGACTGCACAGAATAGGATCCTATACAGGAGCCTACTGGTTGGACACTGGATAGATAGTATTTCATTGTTTATTTGTCTGTTTACACTATTAACATAATAGCACACTGTGACTAGGAATTGAATCTTTTTCAAAATTTATTTAATTGTATCTTATTATAATCAGAGATGTTCTTCAGTTAGAGTTCACAAGTCTCATTCCCCTTTTACATCTTTAGCACACATTTTTTCCTAAATTTATCCTATCCTCTTTTCTCAACACCCCTACCCTTTCATTTCATAATACCAACTCCTTTCACTTTATTGCATATTTTAATGTTGTCTCATTACCCATTATTTGACTGATTCAGTAAGGTGTTTTATAGATTTTAAATTTAAGTCTGCAGTAACTTTTCCTACTGATCTGCCATTTACATTCTGTTTTTCATCAATTTACTTTAGAACTAAATCTTTTATTTTCTAATTTTCTCAATGAGTTTATTTTTCTTTTCTCATATCATTATGTATGTATTCCATTGGTTTCACTGGATAGTTTAATTACTAATGTAAAGTAGAATCTTCTTGGAATATTTACCTCTATAAATAAAAATATCAAATTATATATTCTGTACTGGAGATATATTTATGAGATCCAAGCATATAACCTTTGTCTTACTTATCCTCCAATGAGATAAAGCTTTATATAGTGTTTATTTTTGTTATCTTGAGAGAAGGTGGTTTTCTTTCTTGGTTTTCTTTAGATCCAAACAGCTGTATTCTTGTGAATCCTCCTTTATTTTACTGACCATATGCATTTATTTTAAGGAAAGAGATCTCTATTTTAAGTCCATTTTAGATATAACAGCCATTTTAACTAATAGCTGAATTATCTAGATTCAGTGTACTATTGAAAAAGAAAGCAAAGAAAAAATCATTTTAAGAGAGTATATGTGCTCCAGCTTTCAATCTCTTTTCTCTTTCCTTTTCTCCCAATTTTACCCTCTTTTCTTAGCTTCTTTTTTTCTCCTTTTCTCACATAACAAAATAACACAGCTACAAATTCTGTACTCCAGGATCAAAGTGGCACAGATGCAAACAGTAAGTGTATAGTATATTCTCTCTTTACAAATCATTTGGCACACACAGCATATCAGATAACATTGATTAGTTGTAAAGGAAGCAGGTATTTGAGTGACATTTGAATATATTGAGCCACTGATACAAACTAAATTATTGTCCATGTGGATAGTTCTATCCAGTAAGTAATTTCTGTAGGTAATATAACTGCCTATTAAGAAATACAAACATTGTAGCAAAAACAAACCTTAAAAAATGCAATTGTTTACTAAAAATTGAAGCAACATAGAAGTGCTTAACTTTTAATAGTATTAGATTTTATTATCCTGTAAAGGTACTAATTTCAGGAAACACTTATTTTTTTCTGAAGAAATCACTTGTCTAACAACAAATACCTCCTGAAAAATATTTTTATAGTAAAATTTAATTCTGTATCATGTTATGGAGAATGGGCTTCCTATTCAAAATAATTCAACCAAATTAGACTATAACCTCCACTTTTCGTAAGTACATGATCCTTTATCACTTTTTTTCCTTTCAATAATCTAATAGAACTTGAAGAAGGGAAACAAATATTCTTATCTACATGTTGCAGATAGGTTAACTTAACCACTGGGACTTAAATGAGTAGCCTAAAGTAAAGGTAGGAATATTTGAAATTGTCTATACCTTCAGAATTAAAACCATTATTATTATTGCTATTATTATTTTGCCTCTACTCATCTCTGCTCATCTCTCATACTCTTTGTTTTCTTTGCTTCCAGGTGCAAAACACTGTGGAGTAATATCAAAGTAGCACAATGATGAGGTATTGAGAGAGAGTTTTGCTATCTGCACAATTTTATGCTCACCAGACCTTGCTGAACCCATTTCCATTTGTACTAAAATTGTACAATGCTTTACAGAGACTTGTGGTGCTTCAAGAATCATAATATCAAAAAGTAACAGCCTAATTGACATTGAATCAGTCCATTTTAGGGAGATTACAAATATACTGTTATAGTAAAATGAATTTTAAATGCTCAAAATATTCAAAATGCACACATATGTCTGATCTAGTGCAAAATACTAAGTAAAATATTTGAATGAATGGTTTTATGAACATGTTTCATAATTCATTCCTTTTTTGATGTAAATGTTATCCAATTGCTGGCTATCAGTTTCATCAAAGTATGGCTTTGCAAAGCATTCAGAACTAAGAGCCTATTAAATAATAGAGGTAGGGGACAATGAAACAATTGCTGGACATTAGTAATTATTAGAGAATTGGGTCAATATACTCTATGACAGAGGTATCCTTGAGTGTCTTAATTTCTGCTACAATTTTTTAAATACTATCTAGTCATTAAGATAGCAATTTTTCTATATGAATAAGATTACTAACATTTTTCCTAAAAGAACTATCGGTATATGATGGCAAAATAACACATACTGTCTCTTCTTTTCAACCACTGTAGATCACATTGCTCAACAGAAATAAAAATTCTTACAAAATTTACCACCTCAAAATAATCTTTGTCTACCCCTTTCTTTGTACATGACTTTGCAGTTTCTTTCATCTAAACATCTTATAATGGTTCTGCTTCATATAACTATATCATCTAAAGTTATAGGATAACAGAGTTCCAAACCTGTATCATCACATACAAAGGAAGAGATCACATTAATGTAGTTCCTCTCATTAGCAGCAACGTGGTTGGAGCTAAAAGGAATCATATTAGCAGAAATAAGTCAGAAAGAAAAAGAGAAATATGAATGGTTTCACTTATACAAGGGATACAGGGAAAACAAACAAACAGACAAGAAAAACTTAAAACTGCCAATAGAAATGAAGCATAGAGCAAGAGTGGGGGAGGAGAAAATTATTGGGGTGGGGGGGAGGGCACAGTAGATAAATATGGTGCACGGGTGACAAGGTGATGGGAGAACCTCAGGGTAGCCAATGATGTTCAATGTATATAACATGTATATATGCAATCAATAAAAAATTAAAATGTTTTAAAAATAAGATGTTAAAGTCCTTTAAAAAATATAGAGAGAGATAGTTCCTAATTCCCCTCTTCCAAAGTAGCCTTGGTCATTGCATTCACACTGAACAGGTCAGAAAGAGTTAAAGGGAGCAAGAGAGGAGGAGGGGGAAGAGAATGGGGGAGGTGAAGTGTACAAAAGATCAGAATGGTTAACAAATGTTAGTGAAGTGGGAAAGCCCTGTGGTATACAATAATGGACTAGTGTAATATAAATATAAATATACATATATATGCAAAAAAAAAAAACCCACAAACATTTACCAGATATTGGAAGATACCAAAGGGCCAAACAACGAACAACTGAACATCAACTTAACCAACAAACAAATGGCAGAAAAATGGGATATGGAGAGACTGGAGGGGGGAATATGGAGGGAGGAGGAGGGATCAATTAATGCACAAATGCACAAATGTGACAAATCAATAAAATGACTTTTTTAATTGAAAAAAAAATAAAAAACACAAGAAAGAGTTAAAGGGCCATGCCTGGAATCAGTCAGTTGGAGGAGGTCATCAGTTTCAGTGATGCCTTAATACTACTGACAAAGTTAGTCTTTCTGTATGCTCATGTCATACTTTGTGTCATACTTTGGTGGAGACCAAAGTATATATGTTAAAGGCTATATATATATTTTAGGAAGAGAATATAAGGAGACTAAAGCATAATATAATCCCCCCCAGTCATAAACAAATAATAGATGGGGTTCATGATTTATCTTTAGTAAAAGACAAGTGACATGACACAAAACATTTTAGCACAAGTTTGTCATAATCCTATGGAGGATGTGCAAGTAAGACATTTTAGATAAGAAAAATATATATTACATATTAAAGGGACAGTTTGAATAAAATAAACCTTCCCCAGCATGTAGCAGAACTTGCTAACAATCAATTAGTCTTTCTGGAATCTGATAAAGAAATAACTAAACTGACATTTCCAGGGACTGCACATATTTCTCCATAGAGTATATATAAGAACCCTATTCCATAAAAGATAATGAAATTGATGTGCAAGTATTGAAAGCTAAGAAGCAGGTAGAAATTCTAAGGTGATATGCTGTATCTTGAAAGCCAATTTTATTGTCATATATCTACATTTAAGTTTAAAGATAAGCTTCCTTCTTATTTGATGATCTAAAAGCAAAAAGTATGTAAAATTATCAGGAATGTAAATAGAAAAGGGTATAAACCTCAAATCAATTCTGAATATATTTAGAATATATATTATTCATGTGTATCAAAATCTCTATGACTGCCTTGATTAAATTATCTTCAGTATTGTCCTCTTCCATCTGATAAATTAATCTATATTCAAAGACAACTAAGGAAGGATGGAATCAGGCTCATCATCATTAGAAACGTTTATTGACATGTCTAGTCAAAGGATCTTCTTCCTCAAGGAGACCTAATTAAAAGTAAATGCACTGCTAGTTGTGCAATGTAAGGACAGAATGACCACATAAACGCTATGGCAACTAACACTGCTGATAAATTGCTATGCTAATGGTATAATGACAACATTTTATAATTAGCCCATGACATTTTAAAAATATAATTGGAAAAATAAATTAAGATGTCAATAAAATTCTAGGTAATTTGTCTATCTTCATTCTCTAATGGTGATATTTAACTCCTGATAAACATTGATTTTGACAATTGCTGTTCAGCCTTTGATTCACCTGTCTATTGAGGCTTTAAACATTTCCGATATGATTCATGACATATTTATATGTGGCAAACATGTATAACTGGCTCTGCTCTGTCCCTTTTAAATCCTTTCCTTATTGACAAGCGTGTCTGTAAGCGAGTCAAGCATACTCTACACCTACCACTCCCTCACATAACTCTGCCCTATTTCATGCCCATTTTCATTACTTTCCCTTCTCCTAGTCCTGTCCCCACCACGTTGACCATTTTGCACTTGGTTTAAGAGACTATGCTTTTATGTGTATCTGTTAAATATTTCTTCTGACTGGAATACAACCAATTTCAAATGCTTCATTTTTTCTCAATATTTGTTTGTGTCATTTCTCTCAATCAAAATTCACTTTCTAAATAATATTCATCCTCACATCCTATTTAAAAATAAAGAGCTCTTGTCCTAACAGTTCTGATTCCTTGAACCCTTATCTAGTCCACGATTTTCCATTGTGCTTGTTATCCACAGAAAGTTTATATTTTCATTGCGTTTACTGTTTATCACCTGCTCCCTTCTATTGCTTTCTTCTAAAAATGATTTTTGTTGTTGTTGAGACTAGGTCTCACTATTTTTGCCCGTGAAACTGCAGGCTCACATTGCCCGGGGTACCACAGACTCAAGCAATCCCTAGCCTCAACTTCCTAGGTAGCTGGGATTACAGGCGCGTTCCTCCATGACCACCTGTGTTTTTGGAACTAGGTCTCGCTACGTTGCCCCGAGAAATACTCAAACCGCGATCCCTGGTCCCCACCGTGGTTTCCTAGGCTGCCGCTTACAACCTTGAGTCACCATGCCCGGTCAACCAAAAATTAATTTTCACAGACAAGAATCTTGATCTGTGTTTGCTTCTTAAAATATAATTTATGCAATTGTTCACAGTTTTAAAATGTTTTTATATGCTGCATAATGTACTGAATATTATATTCACACCATTATGTATTTTATAGTATTTTTTGATTTGACACCAGTTTACAACAATGTATGACATTTATAGATAGAAGATCACATCCTTCAGGTGTATGTTTATCACCTAATCTATAGTAGTATTTCAATAATTATTTCACAAAACAGTGAATGAGTCATAAAATAGGACTTTGAGTATATGGGTTTCTGAAGTGACAATTTTTCTACCCATAATTTATCTAGTCTAAAGGGCATAAATGTCTATGGTTACTTTAAAGTTGCAAACAGTTCCTGTATAGATGCCTATAACAAATTGTATACAACTATCAATAATTTACAATTATTTAATCTTTATGAAATAATTTCTTTAACAAAAAGATGAAAGTGAACAATCTTAATAAATTTCTGCCCTTAGGTTGACATGTCATAACATGTAAGCATACTCATGATGTGAAGGTAATACTAAATTGTTATTTAATTTACTTCGTTCTAAGCCTTCTTGGTAATAAAGACTATTATACAAATTTAACCTTCCTCTTTTACATGGAGGGGTGCAAAATAAACAAGATGAAAACCAAAAAATTATTTTTTTATATTGGAGTTAAATGACATGAAAAGATTCCTCTATAGACAATAGGCATGGTACATTGATTTATGCTAATGATAGTAATAAAGCAAAGTATAGTTTTATGATATTATAAAATGACTGATAGGATTTAGTAATCTCCTCCTTGTATATCTATCACTGTAACTTTTTAAATGAGAATTTTAGTCATGGAAAATTGTGTGAGTCCATTTGTAAGCCATCCACTTTCAGTCATTTTTGATGCTGTTTTCTCACATCAACTGTTTTTGTTTTTTGACAGACTAAACTAGAAATATACCATCTATATTTTTCTTACCACACATAAATTTTGTGTCCTCTACAGTATTGAAATTCCACATGATCAGGCATCGTGGCTGCTGTGTGTTTCTTTCTAAATCAAAGTCACCTGCCAAGGACTTTCAAAGCTTTTACAAGTAAGCTCAGAGACAGTACTAATCTTTGTCATGTCAGTTCCAAGAACAACCTTGTTTTTGATGATTTCACAGTTTTAAAATTTACCTTTCAAGGGTCTTGCAAATTTCCCATAAAATGGGATTTGTCATGTTTTTCTTATGCTTATGCAATTGTAATACATTTTGGAGACAGAGAAGTAAAATACATTCTTATCAAATAAATTCAACGCCACATATCAATATGAGTTAATACTCTTGAAACTAACCTGGATTGGAGGACATTGGGGGAAGAAGGAGGAGAAACTAACCTGGATGATGTGATTTGAGGTAGGATATTTTAACATTCCTCACTCTAAAGTTAACTCCTTCTTTCTCCCTTTACATACTATTTTCAAGAAACTCAGTATACTTAGCACACAGCTGAGTATAAATAAAGACTTATGGTCTACAGTCTTAAGGATGAAAATTTTGTTTAAATTATTTGTAAATCTGCCTGAGAAATTTGTCTCTTCTTTTGTGTTTATTCACTCAATAACTTATTTATATTAGTATGGATTCATGAATATTTACTTTGTACTTTTAGTCAAAATTCACTTTAGTAACTGGAAAGTCTTTGCAATTGGCTTCAGTATCTTTTGATATACCACTATCATGATGTGTATATGCAGGTGTATTTTTGGAACTAAGATGCTCCATTTTTTGGAATGAGGATGCTCCAGATAATTTTGTATATTTTCTGTTCAGCCTCAGAGTAAGTTAGATATTCAAAGAACACTAAGACTTTTATCTTAATTGATTAATGGTGTTAGAAACCAAGATTAGCATGTTTGCTCTATTTGCTACTGATTCTTTTAGCTAAAGAGCAAGGAGCTACATTTTTGTATATTAAGAATATATACATATATATGCATAAATATTTTATATGTAATTATTTATATTTATATTAAGCTAAATAAGAGTTCATATTGATATTTACAACTCTGATTCATTACCATGTGGATTAATTTAATTTCCTGGTTTATATGCACCTTAAACCTTGATGATAATAATAATAGGCCTTTGCATCATATTCTTTGAGTCAGATCACAGGGAAAACTACATATTTTTCATAAATGAACTCAAAATAGATTAAAATAATAATAACTATATATATATATATTAGTTTGAAAGTCCCAATTGTGTATTAGCTATGTCATAATGGAGCTTTGGGCCTTTTTGAAATAAAGATAAGTGAAAAACAGAATGACACAAGTGGCATGGGGAGAATCATAGTATACACAGTTGCTTTTTACAAATAAATAGGCCACTGACTTATCATAAAGTTCATATTTGCCCAAACAATAATCAGAGAAAGGACTAACTTTATAGGTGATGAATATATTTTTTTTTCACCTTCAGAGCTTATGTTGATCATCCAAGCAAACTCCTTTGCATTAAATAAAGATTAGTCATTTACTACAGAGCTGAAAATTAAGAAGTTGTGGAAAGAACTGGAAGACATTTCCACTAAGTAGTGATAACATTATCTCTAAGTGAAATAATGAAGGATAAACAGAAAGCATTACTTTTACTGAAAGCTAGGTTGTTTGAAAATGGCTGTGAATTCAATATTTAGGCAAAGAACTAATCATTATGTAGACAGGTGACTGAGGTAAGTCTGAATTGGAAAATAGAATATAAATAGAGCTTAAAAGAACTTTTAAGAAATAGAATAGTTGAAAGAGGAAATGGTCTGACCTAAAAAGAGTTTTGATTTAATTTTCTTTCTTCAGTGTTTCCTGATGAGAAAGGAGAGGAAGCATATAAAACAGATTTACTCAGATATAAACTTAATTTTTAAACTTTCTGTTTGTAATAATTTCAGAATCACAGAAAATTTGCAATAGTAGCATAACTCCACCTAGTTTTCTTCCAGTGTGTAATTTCCACCAAATTTACATCTCTATCTCTCTCACCCGTACCCACTGAAACCACACAGACATCACATGCAATTTTTTGAACTGTCTGAAACTCACACATAGAAAAATCCTTATCTTTAATTCAAAACTAATACCATTTTCTCAATTACAATATAATCTAACAAAGTCACAGTAAAATTTTCAAAATCAGATATCAATATTAATAAATTTAGTAGTCTTATTCACGTTGCACAATTTCCCTCTAATGTTCTTTAAACCAATAAATAATTATATGCTAATTTTGCCTCCTCAATATACTTTACCAGTTTTGTACTCTTGCTTTATATTCATGACCTAGATATTACTGAGAGAAAAGGTAATTGATTATTTTATCCCTTAGGCTTTGTATAACTGTTGTCTCCTCAAGTTTACATTTTTGTACTGGATGGCAGAAATGTGTGGTTTTCTTCAGATAATATATATGGAGTTAAATGATATGCATGTTCTTTATTAGTGAGAATTATAATCTGTAAAATTAATGGGAATCTCTGAATCTATGCTCACATATATAGTGAATAATACTTTTAAGACTTTATTTGATTCCTTGTAATAATATAAAGCCATAACACACATATTTAATGTTGGAAGCAATAGATGATCATTGAGCAACTATCATAATAATAATTGATTTAGGTAACCGTAATTAATAGAATCTAACACAAGTGATTTTAGGAGGACAAATTATTCCAAAAGTCTCAAATTATCTCCCCACTAGACACATTAACTATAAAGGGGAAAATGTTTATTTCACATTATAAAAAACTGGCAGATACTATGAAAACCAAGGAATCAAAGTAAACTTTTATTTTTAAGTGAAGATATGTATTTATAACAGCACTGCAAATTGAGTGGATAGTTATATAAAAATAAATTTATTGGGGACAATCTAAGTGGCAGAGAACTAGTACCATTTTTATCATGGCTAGTAGCTATCTAAATTATTGTTTCTTTAAATAATTTGATTAAAAATATTTGTTTATAAATCTGGATAGACTTTTAATGTGGCATGTTACTACAACTGATATACAGCTATATTATCAGTTTTGTTTCCTTCAAAGAAATTGTTTAAATAATCCTTTAGTTTTAATTTTTATTTTATAAAAAGAATTTTTCATTTATTTATTTCATTATTCTGTTTTATTTTTTTATTTTTTTTTTTAGACTATTTTTGCCCATGGAACCCCAGGCTCATGTTGCCCAGGGTACCACGGACTCAAGCAATTCCTAGTCTCAGCTTCCCAGGTAACTGGGATTACAGGCACACGCCACCATGCCCAGCTATGTTTTTTGGGGTTAGTTCTCGCTGTGTTGCCCCAGCAGGACTCGAACCCTAGCCTCAACCACTTTATAGGCTAAAGCTTACAGACACAAGCCACCATGCCCGGCTCTATTTCAATATTCTTTAATCACACAAATATCTGCTTGTAATTGGGAAAGGGAAGGGAAGGCATTTTTTACCAAAAAAATCCTTTCTACCAGTTTTTCCAAACCAGAGAAAAAATTTTACCTTTTAGTCTGCTATGGAAGGGCAAAAACCTTTGTTAACCCTTAAGCTTCCTCACACACTAGTTACCTTGATCATTTAGGTACATGCTACTTACTTGACTCAAGGCCCTCTCCCAAAATAAAGGAAAAAAAAAAAAAAAAAAAAAAACCAGGATTCTATGATCTTGGCAGCCTTTGCTATGTAATTCCAAAGCCAGACCAAACTCTTAAGTGATCAAACTATTTATTACTAAGTAAGCAAGTAAGAACATGATGACCTAAATATGTACTATAAGATAAGCATGTAAGAACCCTGGTTAACCTATTACATGTGCTACAAAATAAACATGAAAAATCCAGTAACCCCACCACATGTCCAAAATTGTCTTTTTGGTCCCTGGTCATTTCTTCACCAGTCGTGTTCCCAAATGGCGTTTTTATTTTCCTCCTTTGGTGTCTGTTCTGGTGTCCTCCACACACACGTTCCAGGACTTGATGTTGCCTTGCTCATGGCCTCTCCAAAACATCTGAATCAAGCTAGATAAGACAAACTCCAACATGAAGTTCGAATTTCCAAACTCTTTAGACACTTTCAGTCCACACCATCAGCTTATGCATGCTAAGGTTATGAGTTCACCAGCCCAGACTGCAGGTCATAGACCATAGACTGCCTTGGTCATCATATCTGGGCCCCCATTCTCATCCAAAAATGGCTGAACCTTTCTTTCTCTCCTAAGTTCCTTTTATATCTTTCGTCCTTATTTTTCCCACTCTTGCAGACCAGAGTCTTGTCAATATTCTCACATCACAAAAGCCTTATTTTCCTTTCTTCACCCCTTCTGTCCTTTTGAATGAAACTATGAATCATAATGAAGGGTCAACCTAAGCTTTGCTCACCTGGGCTCTGAAACACTCAAGTCAAAAAGTCAAATCTCTATAATATTGCCAGGTTCTTGAAATTTATAATTCTAAAGCAAAAGGGAAGTATCTCCTATTATCAATGCATAACATCAGCTATGTTAATGGCAGGTACCCTCCAATATACTCAAGATTTCAAGAAATACATCAAAGATAAAATACTGCTAAGTCCAGTGATCTATAACTGAGTAAATTCTACTTCAAAGTGGATTTGTCTAGTTAAATCACAGCATAGCACTACTCTCTTAGAGTAATACAAATAGAAAAAAAACATTTAATGAAACTTCAATGTATCACAAATAATTAAAAATATATATTTTAATTGGGATGAGACAGAGGCATAAGATTTTATATCAATTACCACTGTAAAGAAAATGATTAACATCTAAATAGAAGAATGCATTGCAGTTAATCAAATAAATAAAATAACAATTGCTTAAAATGTATTAGAGAAGAAAGATGTGGGATAGCTATGATGTCATTAACTGAGAAAAAGCAATGAAATAGCTATTGATCCTCAAAAGACTGTAATTTAGGTCAATATAATTCCATATTTAATGAAAGAAATGAAAAGTGATAGGCACTAAAAGGCAGGTAGAAAATCAAAAAGTGATGGAAAATTTACCAAATCATTAATATTTCACAAAATTAATGCGCTAAAAGTTATTTATAGAACGAGACATTTTAAAATAAATGTCTTTATTAAAACCTCATTTTTTTTTTGTAGTTAGAAAGAGATAGAATTCACAAATGGCAAGAATAGAATTTCGCATGTATAAATTGCCCTACATCTCCTTAAGGATTATATTTCATAAAGGAAATGAAAAATAATGGGAAAATACAAGGGCAATTTTCAACAGTGGGCAAAAAAAAAAAAAAAAATTCCAGTCCCTTAATTTTATTAGTTGAGTTAGAGAGTAAAAGTTTGTTTTGGCACCAGAATACTGCAAGAATAGAATATAACCAATAAAACAGAATGCACCTTAATTAGCTTTTCTCTCCATTGTAACTATGGAATATTGTCATGCCATTTTATAGACCTTAATATTCTGTTTTTTCTTCCCCTTCTCCCATATACTTAATATTCTTGAAACCCAATTTTGTAGCACTAGCATCTCTGTACCATTCCTCCTAGTAAACTGGTATTTTCTAGTTATACTCTCCTGAGTATTATTTAGGTCTCAGACATTTCCTATAATTAATTATTAAAAATATTATATGTCACGGACCAGCCGTGCAAGGAAGACCGCTAAGTACCAGGCTTCAGATGGACAGGAAAAACTCAGGCAGGCGAATGATGATCACAGACACGAACTCAGTGAGCAGTGGAATCTGCTGGTTTATTTTAGGTTTTCAGGCCGCTTTTATATTGTTTAAACGAGCTACTTCAACATTCCATGGGGAGAAGCTTTTCATGAGTACGTGAGTGCATTATCTCAGTGAGAGACAGGAATAAGCGCGTGAGGGTAATTTCATGAGCACGTGAGGGTAATTTCATGAGCGCGTGACGGCAGTATCATGAGCGCGTGAGGGCAATATCATTGGAAGACAGAAATCAATATCTTAACAGAAAATAGATTATCATTAGATACTACTAAACATTCCTAAGCAATCATTTTTAGGGAATCAGGATAACTAAGTTGGTTACAGGTCACGCAAGGTTATTCCTTGGCTGTAAAGCTTATCTAGTTTATCCAGTTCTCCTTGCCTCGAGCTCATTACTAGTATTTCAATGATTTTTCACAGAGAATCTAATTAAAATAAAGAATCTGACGACTGGGCCCCCATATTTTTCTTAATAATGATGCAGTTCATGACTTCAGCACTCCTACACCTGGGGTCTGGGGAGCTACGCCCTTAGGGTCCCCTGATTTCTCAGGTCAGCTCCCAGTTTGTTCCTCCTGTGGGGCAAAGAGCTTAACTTGTAAAAGTTTTAAATTACAAGTTTCTCATCTCTGAGATGGGCTCCCATAATTATATACATTTAAGAATGCTATAATAAAAATGCCATTGATTAGTTTGCTTAAAGAACATTTATTTTTCATAGTTCTGGAGATTGAGATGTCAAAACACTAGCACCTTTACTTTTATCTGCTGAAAGCCCTCTTCCTGGCTGTAGACAGCATCTTTCTCAATGTTTCTTCTTCTGTTTGAGAGCAGGTGAGCACTATTCATTCTCCTTCCATGACACTGATCCTTTCATGGGATTCCCATTCATGATCATGTACATATTAGCCACTCCCACAAAAAGAAAATTCCCAAGTCTTAACACCAGCTCATTGGGTGTTTGGGTTTTGATGCATAAATAAAAAGTAGGGGAGGTTGGGGGACACACAGGGACATTCAGTCCAAGATAGTAATGAATCAAAACCAATCAGTCATCCATAAAAGTTCTTTGCAATTTATCTCCAGGCTTACAAGTTACCTATTACTCATAAATACTGAGTAATATAAATCATAAAACTAAATCATAAAACTTGATTCAGAAACTTTATCTGATTGTAAATATGTTAGAGATAATAATCTCAAAATGACCATTTGTTTCTTAATGGAATTTCCTTAAAGTTTAAGTAAATAATAGTAGATCACTTTTGGACTTTTTGTAAAAATGATGAAATGAAATAAGTACATTGCATGTATAGAAAGACATCTGTAATTATCAATAAAAATATGCCTGATATTTGTATATTTCTTAATAATATTAACTGTAATATTGCAGACTAGTTCTGATGTCTTTAGTGAACTTCATGTCAATATACACTGCTACATCTCTGACATCTCCCTTTGAAACACACCAAAAGGATCAATACAAAGGGAAGAAGTCTCTGGCCTAAATCCAAGACCCTGAATGGACTCAAACCAGTTCCTCATCCCCATTCATTCACCCTCCACCACCAGATACACCCAAGGAGAGTTGCCTTGACCCTGAGAGGAGAAGAATGGTATAATCTGAGAAGTTACAGCATCAGGGTGAGTATACAAGCATATACAGCCCCAAATATCACATGATAGGTTCACTGTAGACTGAGAGATTAGACACCTGAGAAATTCACTATCAAGCCCTCACCTTAGCTCTCAAAGACCCTTGACATAAATGTCACCCAAAAATCAGAATTTCATACAAGAAAAAAATTCTTTAAACAAAAATAGAGTAAGTGTAACCCCCCCATTAAAAAAAAAAAAAAAAAAAAGCTCCAGTACTTTTATCTGTGGAATGATCAAACAGAAGGACAAAAGAACAAGACCTAATAGGTTCTAAGAAATAAAAGATGACTAAACTATGCCTACTGTGAACAAGTAACATAATTAATGGCCAAGAAGGATAGGGAAAAAAAGAAAAAAAATGAACCAGATTGGACTTTTGAAATGAAAAACAACTGAAAGTGAAACACAAGGATAAAGATGAGTAGAATTTTTTGAGCTTTAACAGAGGTATAAAGTAACTATCAAAAAAAAAAAAAGAGGTAGACATGGAGAGTAATGAAAGTAACAAGGATAATAAGGATAAAAAAATGTTATGTAAAATCAGAGTCTTAGAAGAAGAGAAAAACAAAACTAATTACTTGAAATTGTGATGGTACAAAATTTCAGACATAAGTAAAATACATCAATAAATTCAATGATTTTGTAGCACTGTAACTTAAAAAAAATAAATCTGCACATGAGAATAAATAGCCAATTATTAAGGAAAAGTTTAAAGAATGAGCTTTTCACATGAGGGAAGTTTTGCACAATGGAAGGTGCAAGATGTGAGAATGTCTGAAAAAATTTCAATCTTCTTTTAAACACAAACAAGGTGTTTGTTTATAAATGGCAAATCAGAAATGAATTTATTCGTAGCAAATGGTATTTAATCCTTAATGATTAAGAATTATTAATTTATTTAAAAATAATACTAAAATGTAACAAATTAACATAATTTGAGAGAAGGATAAATGGAGTTAAACTGCCAGAAAATCCCTTAATTTCCTAAAATGATGGTAACAGTATTGATTAAATTTGCATATCAGTAAGTAAATTTGGCATCCCATAATTTCTTACAGTTATTAAAAGAATGAAATGTAGCATGATAACAGAGGAGGAAGAGAAAAAAATAGACAATAATCACAATTCCAAAAAATATGAATGGATTTTAAAAATACACAGGATGGGGAAAACACAGTTGAAACTACTACTAAATAGCTAAATGCTTCACTGTCAGAATGACAGCAAAAATAAATAAATAAACACCTTCATAATTTATTGTATCTTTCCAAGATATATCATTGTATCATATTTAGTAAAGGCATAGGCTATAGGGAGAAGTTTCATGTTTTGTGGAATCTGAAAAATCTATCACTTCACAAACCTCTATGAAAAATAATAAAAATTATATAATATTGGAAATAAAAATGTACATAAGGAAATCATTTATCCATTCCTCTATGAAATCATTCATACTGTTTGTTCATGGAGATAAAATCTCCTCTGGAATAATTACTTTAAAATTTTTTAAAAAACTCATGTATTCTCAAACTAAGACTTGTAAGAGGAAGGTAACAGATCTCACAAGACCAGAAAGTTAATTGTTAGTCACTTTATTCACTTCAGCTCCTCAGAATCCCAGTTGTGATCCACTTAATCTATGAGAACATTGCCTCAGGCATTTACAGCATTCTAGGAAAACCTCCTCACAACCCCATTTCAAAACTACTGCTTGCCTGAAACTGCCAACTGTCTCATTTTAAAGATTCTAATGATTTTAAAATTGTTTCTATTAGAAAGGGAGTAATTGGTTAAAAAAAATCCCTAAGGCTAGTGGCAGTGAAATAACTGTCTCTGGTAATAATAGAGAATCACACAAAAATGACAATGAATGTTCTTCTTGATGAAACTGAGATACCACTAGATAAAAAAGAAGACTGAGAGACACAAACACATTTACATACAGCAAAGGGAAAGTCTTTGAAGGCAATTGTCCTGCTTTCCAAGTTATAAATCATGCCAAATAAATTAGTGTTTGATAAAATGCCAACACATACATAGAACAGCTATTGTTTCCCAAATTCTTTTTTAAAGTATCATTATTACTTTTACTGGAATTAAAATATATTTGCTTTCAACATTATAGAAGAAAGATATCAGGGGCAAGAAGTAGAAATTATCAAAACAAAGAATAAAAGCTAAGGCACATTCTGAGCATTGTAACAAACTTTAATATTGAAAAAAATACAATTCATAGACTCATACCTAATAAAAATACACTATATTAAGTAAAACTAACAGTTAAAGTGAATTCCATTTAGTGTTCTGTCTCATGTAACCAAAAAAAGTGATTGAATCCTATGACATCAGTGATGAGTAAGGGTCAATATTGATCACTTCTTGTTTTTTTAATATTTAAAAGCATTCATACAACAGGATTAGGATACCACATTACTATTTACTTCCTGATGATGAACAAAACCTAAGAGATTCAATAAATTATTTTTTTTTGCCATGGTGCCATATGACAGACTTTAAAATCATATATTTACATTGAATTCCATTTATCAATAGTGAAAGTATGATATACAATTTGGCAGTTAACAGTGTGAGAAAATTTACCCTAGAGATTCACTCAAGAGTCATCTAAAATCACTTCTTTGTATTGCCTGTCTTCCTGAGCTTTGTTATCAATAACTCCAATTGCCCCACTTTGAAGTCTAGTGCTACGAAGGAGCAAATCATGAAATGACAAATGTCATTCATCAACGTAATAGTTCCTTTCAACAGTATTTTATGAGGAAAGGTAATTCTGGTTTCCCACTTGTAAATGAACATTTAGATAAAAGCAATAGAGCTGTCCCTTTAGAATTCTAGAACTGAATTTTTTAATGTAAGACTGTCATGCTTCCCTTATCCTTTATTTTTAAGTAACTTACTGTCTGTTTTCAATCGTTCTTTTTTGTGAAAGTTTATTAGGACAAATATAGCCACAGGCTTCCTATTCTGTCAACCTTTCACTTTCCGTGAAGGGACTTGTCACTTCTAAATACCTGAATACCTGACCAGAAGCCAAAACCCTGAGCATCTGATGAGTGTCACAATTGTGCTGATGTCCCTTGATAACATTTCTACCTGTTGTCACCCTGGATACACATATTACTAGTGACTATAAGAATGGACTTTAAATGTTCTTTACTTTCCCTCCAAAGTCTTTTAAGTACATTCACATAAGAAGTGTATGCTACCTATACAAAATATAGTTTCTCTCAATAAAAAGAACATTCCTATTTTATTTGACCTGAACGATTATTATTTGGACTTGGGAATGCTACTGCCATTAATTTAAATAGAAAAATCTTGAACATTCCACATGCTCAAAGGAATTTGTCAAATCATACTGACTAGGAACAGTCCATATTTGACTAGCAGGGGAAACCTGTGTTGATGACAGCACTAGGAAGAAATGAGAATAAACATCCAGCAACCATATCAAAAGAATTCAAATTAATCTTATAAAAATTAAAAATTCAAAAAGATAATATATGCATACATTTTATAACATGTTAAAAACCTACAACTGACCTGTAATATTAAAAGTGAGGAATTATGGGTAATAAGTAAAAGAGAACACGAGGAGGACCTCTGGAAAACATAATATTTTGTTTTTTAATCTGTATATTCATTAATTTCCAATGTCATCTGGTTAAAAAAAGTTAATTTTAAAAATTAATTTCAAAGGAGAAGATAGCTAAAGAAGTATTCAGAATGCAATTAGGCACTTCAGGACTGAATCTTTTTTTTTCAGGTTACTGTAATGCCCTTTATCAAATACGTAATCCAACAATACTTTTAATGAGAAATGTCATCATTTTGCAAAAAGTTTTCAAATTCGTAAAGGCCACTTAACTAACTTGGGAAACAAGTTCCAGTATCTTAACTGTGTACAAAATGGTATATTTGGGAGCTCATGCAAATACTGTTGTACATAATAAATACAAAAGTCAAGAAAAAGCAAGCCAACCAAAGTAATCAGGTTTCCTTTGTTGTCATTGATGTTAGAGTATCACTTGCTTAAAACTCTCAGTTCTCATTATTCCAATTGTCCTAATGATTACTATTCAGCAGTTGAATTGCTGGGTTCTTAACAGCAAAAATATAAACAGAGGCTCTTATGTTTCAAAAGAAACAAATGGCTAAATGACATTAACTACAATAAATTGCAGATTTGCAGTAGAATAACCAGAATATTGGCCCTTTTTTTTATATGTAATGGATAAGCATAGTTTTTGTGAATTTAACTACATTTTTTTACTGTCACAAAAAATATCAGGGAAAGTATTTTTATCATACCCTATTTAACATAATGTATTAG
This sequence comes from Uropsilus gracilis, assembly GCA_004024945.1. Taxonomy (NCBI): domain Eukaryota; kingdom Metazoa; phylum Chordata; class Mammalia; order Eulipotyphla; family Talpidae; genus Uropsilus; species Uropsilus gracilis. The sequence goes on from PVHY01003737.1 coordinate 101,326, forward strand.
AGATGCATTTAACATCAATTGTTTGCATTTTATTGTAGGTGTCATTTCAGCAGTATGACAGATTATTTGTCATAGACACAATTTTAGATTATCATTTATCCTTAGCAGAAAATCAATAGAAGATATCATTTTCAAGTGACCATTCTGCAAAAATGGTATTGTTTTAACAGTAGCAACATGTGTTTGGTTTTTCTCAAAAAGAAGAATGTTTCAAAATAATCTGCTTTAACTTATGCTACTGAATATATTTATTTACCTCTTTTTGCCTTCCTAATGAAGATAAGGGCACTGAATATGAATGTGCTCTGCCGGCTTCCTCAATAGATTATCATACTGTGGTCTGTTGTATAAAAGCGTTTGACTTACTTTCGGAGATTTCCCTAGAATCTTTGCATCTTTTAGCTCCAGCAATTGGGGTTCTCCCTTTACGTTACCCAGAGAAAATGAAACGTCTCCCTTTTTCCAGAACTTAACTGTATAACAGAATATCAATGTGTATTCTCTGCTCAAGCAACTGCTCATTTTTGGAATAGTGGTATAAAGATCTTTATGACCTTCTCCCCAATGAAACAAACACAACTGGTGAAAATTATAAAAATATCCAACCATTTAAAGTTGCTGAAATTGTCATAAAGGAAAGGTTTAGTGTAAACGGCAAACATTTCTTTAGAAAAATCTACTAAATCTTTAGATAACTATAGCTCAGGGAGGTGACGTAATACATACCTACATTTACCCATGAGAGAAAGACATACTTCAAATTATTCAGCCAAGAATATGATGCTCCCTTTTGCTCAGCTCTTTTGCCTAGGGACATGTCAGAATGAGCATCCACACTATTTCTTACCCTCCCTACTCAGTGCTTTGGAAGCTCTATTTCAGGAAAGTATAGTTGGAGACAAAGATTTCATTACTTTACTGGTAGGATGAAGTTCTACCCCAGACTGACTGAAAGTCCTGAGTCTCAAGCATGCCATTGTGACTTAGCCATAATATAGAGGTTCTACACCAGGATACACAGACTTAAAATTTGAGAAATGAATACACTCATTCAACTGGTAGAGATGGCATTTCAAGAGAATCAGACACTGTCCTGATCAGGGATTTTTACCTACCCTTATCGCCAGGGTAATGGCTTCAAGTTCATTATCAGTGGAAAAAAAAGTCCTTGAAACAATAAACTTTAACTTTTCCTTAAATTGAATACATTTATTTAGAAGAAAGTATTGGAATTTTTAATTTGAAGGTAATTAAAAAATGAGATTTTGGTCACAAGCAATTAAGAATGCACCATGATAACAACATGTAAAATGGTGGATCAGCCAGAAAAGAGAATCTGGGATTGGGGGTGGGACACTAAAAGGAGCTTGTCTGTGGGTACTGATAACCCCAAAGTACATGATATCAACTAGCATCCTGGCAAAAGAGACAAAATTTATGCTCAAGCATGCTTGAAAATTATACCCCACAGAATACTTTATGACTACTTGCAATTAGTGAAGGTTAATGATTGACTATAGCAAATGGAAACAGATGAACCAGAAACATAATAGGAAAATAGCAGCCCAAAACATCTCAAATAAAACCACTTTCATCCTTATGGGATTAGAAATGATTGCAATGCATGCTCAAGGCTTACAGAATATAACTGAGCCACACCAAAGAACTATAGTAATATAAAGCAAACAGTTCAAGGGAGGTGGGGGAAAATTAACTTTCTATGTTGATACATTATTTTACCTACTCTGTCCAGTTTTCAACAACAAAAAAGTATGACTCATGCAAAGAAACAGGAAATCATGGCTTATAGACAAGGGAAAAAAAAAGTAGACAACAGAAATTGTTTTTGAGATGGCCCAAATCTCAGAACAAAGATCTCCAGTTGCCACTATAAATATGTTCAAAAAGACAAAGAAAATTTGCTTAAAAATAAAGGCATGCTGTTGACATGACTCACAAAATAGGGAATATCAATAAAGACATAGAG
>PVHY01003738.1:0-103235 GCA_004024945.1 Uropsilus gracilis
CCATGTCCTTGCAATTATAAATAGTGCTGCGGTAAACATTCGGGCACAGGTGTCCCTTTGTACCCACATTGAGGTCTCTTTTGGGTAGATTCCCAAGAGAGCAATTGCTGGGTCAAATGGTAGATCCATATTCATTAATTTGAGGGTCCTCCACACACCTTTCCATAGAGGTTGGACCAGTTTACACTCCCACCAGCAAACTTTCTTTTGATTAAAAGATATTGAGAAGTAATTTGAAATAACAGGGGAATGAGTGAATAGATTATAGCACATGCACGTACCAGAACAGTATAATACCATTAAAGATGTTCCAAAAAAATATATATAAATATTAGCAAATTATTTAAAAATAAATGAAATGTATTGAAAAATAGCTTCAATCATAAATAAGAACAAAAATAAAATAACTGACAAGGAGCAAAAAATAAAGATGTTAATATCTAACAGCCAAAGGCATCTGGTCTGGAAAAAGACCAATTTGCAGTCTATTTAATCCTGGTTAAGTAGATCCCCAGAGTGTTCTCTAAAATGTTTTCCAACTCTTGAAGACGGTAGTTCTATTTGGGAAAGTCAGTTTTAGGTAGTTAGATCAGGGAGCAAAGTGCCTAAGATAATTGACCACCAGAAGAGTCAAAGATAGCCAGGACATAGGCAACACCTGGAAAGAGGCTGCTCAACCATCCCTGCAAGTTGGAGATTGGAATGACTTTACAATCACCCTGGTGGACCCTTCGCCCAGATTAGCATCGTTTCCCATCCCACTGAGGTAGGATGGTGGTTCAGGCATGGTGGTTCTATCAGTAGCCAAATAGGGATTAAAATTCCCCCTCCCACTGGAAGGACAGAAGCACGACCTGACTTGAGTAGGATGATACCCCTATATTCTTCAGTGAGAATAGAAACCCCACCACTTTGAACACAGGCGTGCCTTAGGACATTGACCGCCAGGAGTGCCTCTGAACTGACCATGGCCAAATAACTTTGCCTGAAAAGCTATGCATTCTTTCCTTGCTATACTCAAGAATCTAGGACTTCGGAATAAAGTAACTTTTTTTTTTTTTCTTGAGACTAGGTCTCGTTGGTTTTTGCCCATGGAACCGCAGGCTTATGTTGCCCGGGGTACCATGGACTCAAGCAATCCCCAGCCTCAGCTTCCCAGGTAGCTGGGATTACAGGGGTGCACCACCACGCCCAGCTAGTTTTTGGGACTAGGTCTCTCTGTGTTGCCCCGAGTGGGACTCGATCTGCGATCCCTAGCTCCAGCTGCTTCATAGGCCGAAGCTTACAGGCATGAGCCACCGTGCCCGGCTTGAGTTCAGTAACATTTTAAGAAAACAATCCTAAAGGGGAGATAATCAGTTGTAGTGCAAATATAGATGTTCCATTTGTGATGCAAAATATATAAAATATGTAAAAGTTAAAGGGGCAGAAGCTTGGCAGATCCTTGTACAGGGGATCATCACGCAGGAAAATTATGGGAATTCTACTGAAATATTGTTTACATTCCTAAGGTCTGCGTTAATATTAGAGATAATAATGAAAGGATGAAGACATTTATTTTTTAATTGAATAATTAATTTATATACATATATATATATTTTGCATCATTTTGATCCCTGGGGGGTCACCCATGTTGAAGACATTTAAATCAAAATAATCTATTTTTTTTCCTTCAGCAGACGGGACGCCTTACAGCACACATGCTACTTTCAGCCGCAACCGAGGACAGAACTAGCCCAGAATGTCACGGGTCCAGAAGGACAGGGACTGTTTGGGTACTGACAAGGTGGGGGTGTCAAAGGCGTTCAGGCAATCAGATGGCGATGAAGCAAGCTACACTGAAGCACGTTTTAGACATTGGCAATCAGTCAGTGCGTCCCTGGCCACTGCTTTCTTATTTCTGCTCCTGTGGCTTCCATCAGTGCTATCAGTTTGCTCAGACCTCTGCCCTGTCTCTTTTTCTGAACTTCAGCCAGCACATTTGCTTCTTCTACTTGCTGTTCTTGATGAGGAGGAGTCTTAGAAGATAGCACTACGGCTAAATAAAAGATTAAATAGAAATAATCTTAAGGTGGAAAAATGAGTGGCACAAAGTAGTCCTTCAAACTGATATTGTGTAAAACACTTGTGGGGGGGGGAAGCTAGTTATAATAACCTTTAATGAACATGGCAGTATGCTGGGCACTGACCAGAAAACGACGCCCACAAGCGAGAATAATGCACCCGCAGGGAGTGCAAGCTGCGCTCTGGGTTGCCTCAAAGTTCCTCCAAGCTCTGGGTTTGCGCGAGCGCGGGACCAAGGATGGGCTGGGCGTCCAGATCCGGGCAGAGGAGAGTAGCCGCCAGGAGGCGCGCCAAACACGCCTCCGCGTCCCTGGGCGCCCCCGGGGCGGCGGGCACTCCCCAGGGCGCCGGAGTCGGCCGGCTCCCGCTCCACGCTCCTTCTCCGTAGGCCTCCCGCCCGCCCGCCGCCAGGGGGCGCCGCAGGCTGCCCGGCGCGCGCCTCGCGGCCTGGGAGCGGTGGCGCTAGCGAGCGGCGGAGGCCGGCTCGGGCGGCGGCCATGGACCGGTTCGTGTGGACCAGCGGCCTCCTGGAGATCAATGAAACCCTGGTGATCCAGCAGCGCGGGGTGCGCATCTACGACGGCGAGGAGAAGGTAGGCGGCAGCCTGGCGTTGGCGGCGGCCGGGGCGACGCGCGGCCCGGCCCGGCCTGCTCTCCAGCCGCCGGGCGCTTGCTCGCACCGGCCTGCCTGCCGGGCCTCCCGCCTACGTGCCGGCTGCGGCGGACGGCTCGGCCCCCGCGCCTCGCGGCCGTCAGCGCCGCCCCGCGTCCCGCGCCCGCCCCCACTTTGGGGAGCGCACCGTCCACTGCAGCCTCGGACTGTGGCAGCCGGGCGGCGCCTCCCGGAGATGCCCCTCGCCTGGCGTCTCCGCCGCTCGGGCGGAGGAGAGCGCCGGTGTGCGCGCACCGAGCGGCGGCGACCACCCCTCGCCCCTCGCGTCCCTCAGCCCCCCAGTGGCCGGTGGCCAGTCCGCCCCGCGGGAGGCGCGGTGTTTCCTGCTCTCCACCCCCGGACGCGGGCGCTCGCGTGGAGAACACTGCGGAGCGGGAAGGGATCGCTTGGAAGGGATTTCTGCAAAGCGGTGTCAGTGTCTCCCGGGGACGCTGCCTCTGAAGGCTCTTTGTTTTCTTTCGTTTCTCTAACGACCTTAGACAGGAATCGGAGCGTTAGTTTTGTGAAGTGCAACAGGCCGTGCCTTCGAGTCCAAGCCCAGACCAGTTTGCATTTGCAAATCGAGGCGAGTGTGAGGTGTAAGTTAAGAAGCAGTGCAGACTTGGGTGAAACTATAAACTCCCGTACTGGATGAAGTGCATAAACTGGAATTAGGAAACAAAAAAAGTTCAGTGTCCGGTTTTCACATAGCATTTCTCCTTCCTTGCTGTTTAGTCTTAGAACTTCCTTCTATTTTGCATACGTCCCTTGACGCATAGCTTTCCACGGTCTGTGCTTGCAGAAGCTTGAGGCTTGCTTCCTCTTAAGTAATGGGGAGCAGGGGTTACAGGGCTCTCTAGAGAGACCTCTGCCTGGGCGGTACTAGGACCCCTCAAGGCATTTCCCGCAGGATAGTGTTGACTTTACCTTTTGAGTCAAGATCTTTTTCTTAAATAATTTGTTCGGATTTAAATCCCTTTACTGCTCAGCGTTTTTATCAATTTGATCTCAAATTGGGTTTGTATCTTTTGATTTCAGTGAAAAGTTGTTATTTTTCTAAACTGAGCACACATATTTTTACAAGTTGTTATTATTATTATTTGATCAAATTACACCTATGGGTCCGATTTAAATGGTAACTGGTGAACCTCCCCTACCTCAGGGGCTTTGACATACCATCATTTCTCACAACTGAGTGGTCACAAAGATAAATTGGTTTCCAGAGACTCCCTCCAGGAGGTCATGCTTTTGTAGTGTCTCACACTCTCTAGTCCTGTGTAACTCCAGTATGTCATCAGGACCACGTAATACAACTATGATTTATCTAAAACAATAAAAAGTCAAAACTTAATGCCTAAAAAAGTGTTAAACCAGTAAATTCTATATTCTCCTCTTCTTTAGCAGACACTTAGACATATATATTGTTAGAGAAAGTCATAGAAAAAAAAGCCGTCATAGGAAAAAGTTGACACCCTTTGATCTAGTCAAGAATTCTTAATTGATCTAACAACTGGGGCTGTAGGTGAGGGTAGAGGTGGCTTAAAATGGAAGCAAACTGTAAGAAAAACCTCACCACTGTGGTCCCTGCGCTGGATCTGCTCAGTTACTCTCCACATGGAGAGCCAGACTGTTGGGGGGATGAGGGGGTGTCCTGTGTCCTAGCTTGCTCCATCTGCTAGAAGGCTTCCAGACCTTGAGAGCCAAAGACTCTAGGAAGTTGCCCATTAGCCTTAAGATCTAATCAAACCAGATTCCCTTTCAAAATCTTTCACTGGCTCCTCAGTCTAGGGATTGCTTACATGTCATAGCTCTGCATCCAATACATTTCCCTGGTGAGCAGGCGCATGGCTATGTATACCACTGCTAGCCCTCCTGGAGGACTCCAAGTGGTCTTCCTCCTCCTTGGCTCTTCTGGCTCATTGTGGGTGTGAAATACTTTTTTTTTTTTTGTCTTTAGTCAGGTGCTACTGTAGGGTACAACACCACACATGAGTTAGGGCAAGAGGTTCACACCTCCTCAGATGTATGTTACCATACCAACCATACCAACCATCTTCAAAGCACCCACAGTCCTTTAGCCTAGGTCACTTCCTCCTTTGTATCCACCCCACTCTCCTGCCTTTCTAGCAGCCTTAATTCTGCAGTAATATTTCTAGGGTTTGTTCGAGTTTAGTTTTATTAGTTCTTTCGTTTTATAGTTTTGAACTTGAATACTTTCAACAATTATGTGCTAGCAGCTATACATATTATCTCATTTAGTCCTTTCAGCCCGTATATGAGGTGAGATTTTGCTGAGAAAGTAATGCTTAAAGAGAAGTGACTCGCTGAGATGCAGTGCTAATTAGCAGGAAAGACAGGTGTTCAATCTCTAGTGCCCAGACCTCCAGAGCCCGTGCTCTGCCGGGTGTGTTGTGCTGCTTAAAACACTGCCACCGCCAGCGCCAGGTGCTGTCTTCTGTGTTGAGCAGAACCTGTCTGGCCAGGGGAGAGGACACTGAGCCCCTCAGTTAAGAGTTGAGACAAAACTGCTACCTGTCGAAAGTCACCTAAGTCGTAACTGGTAGAGACCGAGTGGATTGTGCTCTTCCCACTGCCCCAGTGGGAATAAAGGTGTGCTTGTTTATACAGGCAGTTTTCACCAGCCCTTTATGAGCGGATAATGTGCTGTTTTCATAAGCAATGGAGTCAGGTCATTTGTTTCAATTCACCGGAGGCTTCTGTGGCTTCAGTGGCATCAGCTAATTAAAACAAAACAAAACAAAAACAGTGTAAACTTCCTAGTATATAAAGTGGTAAATTAGCAGCATAAGCCAGGAGATTTCAAAAATGTTTTCCTTTCAGCTAGCCATTTCACTTTTAGGAATTTACCCTTAGAAAACTAGAGATGAAAAAATTTATAATAAATTAGGATTCTTATCTTAGTATTATATATGTATATAGTTACACACACATCTATGAACTATGTATAGAGAAAAACTGGAAGAAATCTGAGTGTGCAGCATAGGGATTGGTTAATTAAATTAAGAATGCCCTAATCAGTGTGAAGAATTGTTGCTGAGCAGCTAAGTGAAAAATGCAATGATAAAACTATAAGTAGCAGGGCTTCACTGTACATATAAGACCATGATCTTTATAGATAAATATGCCCATAAATTTGTATTGTACATGTATGTGAATTTATATACACACCCACTCTAGTATGATAAGTGATTTATTTTTGCTTTCATCTTTTCTTTAAATGTTTTCTGTATTTTCAATAGTATTATCACTTTTATAATTGAAAAGTGCCAAATTAACAAAACTGGTAAGAGTTTCAGTAAGTCTAAGTCAGATCAACCTAAAGCAGTTCAAATTATTCCAGCTCTGAGTGGTAGGAGCAAACCAGCCTAAACTTGCCAATTAGGTTTAACTCATAATCCCTTGGAATCCCTAGAGGGAACTATTACACAATTTCTTTTCTTTGAGCAAACATTTTACATTCGCACCTTGATAGTTGAGATAGCAATGGAATGGACTCTGGTTTCACCTGTAAATTCACATCCTTATGCTTGGATTTCAGTAAAGATAAAGCACAAAACTTAATTGGAACTACTATGCTCTAATACAGCACCATACACTCTCAAGTTGGTAAAATATTTTGGAAAAGAAATCTTACTAGTAAAAAAGAGGCTTTTAAGATATCAAAAATTCAATTATTTGGCATTATGTACACAAGACTAACCAAAACATTTGAAACCAGGCTGTACATGTTTTACATTCGGTTCAGAGAAAAATAGAAACTTATAAAGTCTATTTTTGGAAATGGTTTTGTGTGTGTGTGTGTGTGTGTGTGGTCATTACATTATAATTGAAAAATACATTTTTATTTTGTGTGACAATTTCTTGATAAAAATTCAAAATCCACAAAGCATTTAAGTTAAAAGTCACCCTCATATCCTCTGTCTTCATCACCCAGTTCTTGAAGAACGGTGTATGTGTCATATACTGATATTTGTATAAAAATATAAATAATATACTCTGCATACAAAGTTTTGAATCTTGCTGTTTTTACTTATTTTATAGACAGAATGTCATATTTCATCAATTCTAAATACATACTTCCCCATATATTTTAACAGTCCTGTTATCAAGTGTAGTTCTTAAATTTTATCAACTACATTAAAAAAATAGTCTCATTCTTTTTAATGACTGTGTATTAGTCATTGTGCTTATGTACATCTCTGTTGATGGACATTTAAATTGTTTCCCATCTTTTGCTTCTAACAAACATCACTGAGTAACAAACTAAATTAACCTAGTTGTATATTAACAAGCATATATGTGAATTTATCTGTGGGATACATTCCTCTAAGTGCAAATATTGGGTCAGAGAGTATGTGTGTTTATATTTTTGATATATATTTGAAAATTGCCCTCCATAGAAGTTGTAATTTCAAAAATGTGTGTTAATACTAATAGTTATTTCTCCAACACTTTACCAGCCCGATGTTACCAAACTTTGGAAGGGAGATCTCTAATCTCATGAGTGTAAAGGAGTATTTTGTAATTTCTCAATTTGCCCTTATCATCAGTGAGGTTGAGCATCTATTAATGTGTTTAATAATCATTTGTGACTTCTTTTCTATGAACTATTTTTTGTCCCTTTAATGAATTACAGGCTTTTCCAACCCCATTGACTTATAAAATGATTTAATATATGAAGGAAATTAGTCTTTTGTCTTTAAAATGTGTTATTTTCCCATTTCCCCTTGGCAGTTTCCCCCTGAAAAACCCAACTTTATGTTTGTTCACTAGTGGGCAACCCCAATCATCCTGGTGCCATTGATTGAATTTCTAGCCATACTTATTTTTATGTGTGTCTATTTCTGGACTTTTTAATTATATAAAAATTAAATCATATAAATATTATAAACAAATTCAATCTTGTAAAAGTTCAGTCGATAGTGAAGTGCATAGAGTTTTAAAAGGCCCTTTGTTTTTCCTCATTTCCTCACACTTTCTAAGATAATTGTTAACAGATTGCTGAGTATTCCATTTAGACCTTTTCCTACTAATGTGTGTGCACACTTATGTCTCGCATATAGTTTGGGAGATATGGAAATTAAACATATGTATCTGTCTAGCTCTTCTGGCTAGCTATCTATAGGATTACAATTCTTTAATATGTTCTGTTATAATCTAATTGCTTTTCCCTCCTCTAACTCTAATGTCTTAGGATTCTGTGATAATTCCTACAGCTCTACTGCATCTTTCTTTTTAACCTCTGCATGCATTTTATAACATGAACCACTCAGACTTGATGTAATCAGTCACTCCTCTATTAACCATCTAGGTTGTTTCCAAAGTTTAGTAAATGTTGTATATATAACTTACAAAGTATGTAACAGCTTTTATTTAATTTGTGATAAGTCTACTTGTAGGTATTTATATCATTAACTTACTGTTATGTAATTGATGAGGAAGAACATTTGGACCACTTGAGTGTTTTGTTATTGATATCTGATAATCTTGTCTTTCTAGATCAAATTTGATGCAGGGACCCTTCTTCTTAGTACACATCGTTTAATTTGGAGAGATCAGAAGAATCATGTAAGATACTGTTGTTGTTTTTTAATATATCCTAGGTTTTAAAATGATGGACAAAACTATGAGTAGATGCAATAAATATACCTTTTTAGAATGTCAAGACCACATCCACATTATTTCTCTGAATGGACTTCTGGTGTTGCCCACACTTCACATGTTGACTGCTTTCACCCACCTCTAACAGAGTCCATAGTTAACTGAGTTACTGAAAATCATGGCAACTGAAATTAAAAAACTCCAGATCTTCCTGAAGACCTGAGTTTTCCAGTGCAAGCCCTCCCCTCCCACCTCTTGTCATTGAGAATCAGGAGGCTAGATATGCTAGAAAGTGCTTGCTTTTTACTAGATACACAGAACTGCCTACACGTCACTCCACTAGAAGTGAAACTCTTTTCTTTTTATTACTGGAAAGGGAGACCATGTTATCATTTTCAACAACTTTCACTTGAAAGTGTATAAATTTCAGTGTTATCAATAAGATACATTATCTCTTCATTATTTTCCTAATTCCTAATTCTACACCCATGAAATTTGAAGCTAAATACTGAACTGTGACCTTTTTGAAGACCATTAACTATTGCAAAACCAAAACCTTTTTTTGTTCCACAAGAGCAAATTTTGCCCCCTTAGTATTGCTCCTGTTGATAATGTGTGCCTTAGAACTCTTAATATTGCTTCATTCTTTTAAAAGAAATATATACTTGGGAAAGAAGTCTTTTTGGAGGAATGGGGATTCTTAAATTTATGTTTACAAATTAATCTTAGTATGATTTTTAAAGTATCATTCAAAGAGGCTAATTTAGAAATCCTTAGACCTATTACATGCTAGTCACTTATAACAATTTATAAGTTAAATGTGCTAATAAAGGGAAGTTACATTGGTTTTTTTCTGTTGAAAACTGGGGGTGGGTGGGTGGGTTTGGTAAAGTAGAAAACATAAAGAAGAAAAATCACTTGTATTATGTACTCCTTAAACGGTTTTAAATTATCTGGCTTGTATTTTATTTTCCATATGAATCTATTACATGTAGGAAGTATTCATATAAGTACTTTTTTTTTTAAGATGCGCTTAATATAAATGTGGAGGTAGTTATATGTCGGGAGCTATGTGTGCTCTCATCTATTTCTGGCTTGACAAACTACTTAATTGGTTGCAGAGAGGAAAGGCCATATGACCTTCACTGTCTAAAGGGTAATCTTTCTAATGATACCACCTTTAGGTGGGATAGTTTGGCCAAACTTAATCCGTCTCAGAAAAAAACCTTTTGTTACTAATTGCTTGATGCTGATTTTAAAAGTCTGATGCAAAATAAAACCAGTGCCACAATCCAGAGAGAGGGGCTGTGAGCTACTTCTGTCGGTGCCTTTCATGGCTCAGCTTCAACCCTTACTTACCCTCCTCCCACCATTCTATTTTTTTCTGCTTTTCCTTATGTGTAAAGAACAAAATAACATGATTATTTTTAAGTACCTCCAAGGTAGATGGTATTCTATTAAATATTATAAAATAAAGATTCCTAATGAATCTTAGAAATTTCCTATTGATTTCCTCTCAGGAGTACTGCATGGCCATTCCTCTTTCCCAGATTGTGTTCATTGAAGAACAGGCAGCTGGAATTGGGAAAAGGTAAGATGCATATAGTGCCATCTTTATTCACACACAAAAAGTATCCAGTCAAGCTATTATGGTTAAGTTAGTCGATTTATTAGTGTGCCATGCATACATATTGGGGCTCTATAAATAATAGCCGATGGGGCCGGGAATGGTGGTGCCTGCCTGTAAGCCGCAGCCTAGGAAGCTGCGGCCGGGGCCAGGGATGGCGGTTTGAGTCCGGCCAGAGGCATGTAGCGAGACCTAGTTCCAAAAAAATATAGCTGGGCGTGGTGGCATGCGCCTGTAATCCCAGCTACCTGGGAAGCTGAGGCTGGGGATTGCTTGACTCTATGGTACCCTGGGCAACGTGAGCCTGCGGTTCCATGGGCAAAAGTAGCGAGACCTAGTCTCAAAAAAAAAAAAAAAGAATAGCTTATGGTCAGGAGGGGCCTCTAAGAGGGTATTTTCCTATCTTAAAGCATGAATCAAGAACCAAGGTTTGCTGTATTATCCCTGGGTCATAAGAAATAGATATGAACCAGATTGCACTGTATATGTATTCGTCTATTACATATATAATGTGCCTGTGTTTCTAGCATTTATGGCTTCAAATCAGAAATGGCCCATCTGAGAAAAATGACTTGGCTTCATGTTTTTACTTGAAGTTTTTACATTTAACATTTTACATGTTTTTACATTTAAGTTTCTCAACTTTGACTTTTTTCATTTTTAACATTAAATAAAGTATCATGGTAGTTCTTGTCCAGGTTGGGATATTTATAAGAGTAGTAGGAGGTTCTGTTTTTATCTCAGAACATGGCAAGTTTAAAATGCGACTGCTCCAAGAGCCATAAAGATGTGGGTTAAAGCTATGGATTAAAATATTTTTGTTTATTCAAATATATAAAAAACTCTGGCTTCACCAGAAAGAAAAAGAGAAATACAGGATGGTCTCACTTATATGAAGGATACAGTGAAAAACAAACAAACGAATAAGAAAAATCAAACAACCAACAGAACTGAAAGAGCGAAAGAGGAGGAGGAGGAAGAAAATGGGAAGCCAGAGGGCAAAAAAGAATACGTGGTTAACAGGTGTTAAGGAAATGGGAAAACCCTGGGGTACACAGTAATGTAATACACACACACAAACACACAAACACATATACATATATATATACACACACACACACACACACACACACAAATGAAAGAAATAAACAAAAAAAAACCCACTACCAACAACAACATCAAAAAAAAAAAACCAATCCAAACCTGAAATTTGAATTCTGGCTCCCTCAGTGGCGGTGGGAGGGTGACAAATAGACTATAGTAGAGGGTTACTGGTACTTTGGTAGTGAGTGTGGTGGGGTAACAATTGAAGAGGTGTGAACCTATACCTTTAAAACATATACAGTTCTGTAAACCAATGTTACCTCAATAAAATAATTTAAATTTTAAAAAAGTAAAAAAGAAAAAAATTCTGGCTTCTTATTTTAAGTACAGGTTATTGAGGGAAACTTAACAATATTGTTGACAAGGTTATTTCCCTCATTAGACCCATCTTTATTTAGTCTTAGCATAGTTAGATGCTTCAGAATACAAATACTAGAAATGTGATGCACTTTAATTTAACTAAGGTTAAAGTGTTGTGGCTAGCATAAAATACTGACTTGACAAGAAAAAGTAACAATTTGAAAATATTAATAAGGCATAGATTTTTAGAGTGGGTTATTTTCTAACTTATACGTTACCTTTCTCATGTTTCTTTATTTTACTAAAGTAAAACTTTTGAGAGTGTTCCCGATCATTTGAATTTTCCTCTGCTGTGTACTAAGGAAATTTAAACCCTATACCAACAATATTTTTAAAATTTTACCTCATATTAGTGAAGCATTTCTAGGTGAAGAGGAATTTGATAAATGCCAGGTTAACTCTTCTCAAGTATTCTCTTTCCTTCCTAGCTTTCAAATAATGATCGCATATCATTGATTCAGAGGTGCAGATATATTATTACCTTTAGAAATCTCTTAACTCAGAATGCTTCCTTGATCTGATAGACTTTAAATTTGATGAAATATGATAATTGAGTACTCACAAAATGAATATATGAAAAACTTGCTCTTGTGCTTTATTTGGGACTTTTAAACTCCATCTTGTGTCCTGTTTAGCTTTTCATTGGTTTTGCATTGACAGAATCTGATAGAAGGGTTCAGTATTTTTTGTTTTATGGATTATGTAATGCTTTTGCTCAGTGACCCTATCTTTGATGTCATAGTTTTGTGCTGTGTTTGGTAGTTTATTTCAGACATTGTCCTTGCCCAGCTTATTTGGTCATCTCACTTAAGATGTTCTCTTCAGAAGAATAAAAGAGAAGTCCTATGAAGTTGCCCCCCAATTCACTAACTAAGCATTCCTTACACTGAGTAGCCCCCTCACATATCTCAATTTTACAGTGATATTTAGTCAACCATATGAGCTTATACAAAGTAAACTTGAGTAATAGTCAAATTTGTAGTGCTATTGTAAAGAAAAAGCTCTAAACTGGGTACCCAAGATAATCTGATGATGAGTTTCTTAGTTTTACTACTCTGAAAAAGATTGTTCTGAGCAGGTTGTGGGGAAAAAGAAGGGAGGGAAGACTCACAACACTGTGTACAAATATAACAGTATATTTGAAAGCACAGAAGTCCTAAAGATATGATAGTTTGTGTTCTTAGAGCAGTTAATATTTTGAGAATTGTTTTTGCTCTTATCTTCTCAGTTCATGCTTTTGACTGAATGGCATTTTCCAAAATGACACTGTAGGATGTTAGTTTTGGATGGTGTTTTAATAAAATGTCAGCTGCCAATTTCACATCGATCAATTTTCACATTTTGTTTTTCAGTAAGTTGGTATACTTTGGCAGACATTAAAAGCATCCTTCTAACTTACAGGAATGACCCTATACATGCAAAACCCTTATCATATTCCAAAATCCTAAGCCCCAAGTTTTGCAAGCTTATTTGAACTGACTTCCTGAAACTACATTTTAATTTATCTTGAACTCTTGGTTTATAACTTGTAAGTTTTAAGTAGAGATGTATTTGAAAGGTTCGTTAATGCTGAATTAATACAAACTTTTAAAAGAATTCCTTTTAGGATGTTCTTTATTTCTATGTGAATTTTAAAAGTCACCTGAAATAAATTAAAAATAATGAAAATAAAATTAGTGACTTTTTAAAAGATAGTTAGATGTTATGACATTTATTTTTCAGTGCCAAAATAGTGGTGCATCTTCACCCAGCTCCTGCCAACAAAGAACCTGGTCCATTCCAGAGCAGTAAGAACTCCTACATCAAACTCTCTTTCAAAGAACATGGCCAGATCGAGGTAAGTATCTATAAATAATAAATTGAAATAAAATAAAATTGGACTAGAAATGTGTATATATATTTTTTGTTGTTGTTTATTAATGTGATAGAAGGCAATAGTGTACATCATAGCAGATTTCATACTATTTTTATAATAAAATTTTTATGGTATATTGAGGCCAGTGGAGACTAGGTTTCAGTGGAACTGGAAAGGAAGAGGGTGTGGTCAGTGGAGGCTGGAAATAGGCAAAGCCGTGCCTTCAGGCTATTCGGAACGGTTTCTGTGGTACTCTGCTTCAAGAGAAGGATACAATGCAAGAAATGTTAAACTACATCAGTGCTGGAAGCTATTCAACCTTCTGTCCTGTGGTCTAGGCTGATGAACTACAAACAAACCTAATCACTAAAGTAATTTTTCTGTAGTGTTATGGTTTATATATTTTATGACTAGGTTGCTATGTAAGTGTGCTTAAGATATTGACAAGTGTATGTTTATCTCTCAATCAAGATCATAAATTACTTATGTTCTTTTCCCTATAGCTCTCTACCCAGTGGAGGCATTCAGCACATAGTAGGCATTAAACAAACATGAGTGACTAACTTAAGTCATTCTCAATATAATTGAAAAACACAGTTGATATTTTGTGAGTGTTGGCATATTTTGATACTAATTTCTAGTTTCAGATTTTAACTAGACAAGTTATTCTTTATTTCCTTTATGGGGATAATGGTTGCATATTTTTTCTTGGCACTGTATCTGGTATCTTATGTTATCCTATTGAAAACAATCCACATAGGCAGGATTGTTTAAAGTAAGTCTATTTATTTCATTGTCACTCATCTCTTTGTTGAGAATAGCTCACTTTATATAGAAGTTCAGTTCCTTCTTTTTTTTTCTTTCTTTGTCCTTTCTGAACTTGATCCAAGAAAAGAATTTCCTTTGATTTCCTTTGATGTCCCTGTGAATTCTAGACCTGTTACAAATGACTGAACAGATCTTTCTGCTAAAGTAATGTTCAGTAATGATTGGTACAAGGTTGCCACAATGGACTCATTTAAAGTATAAATATGTACTTTAAAGTATATATATGTATTTAAAGTATATATATGTATATATATATCAGGTTTTTTTTCTCTCTTTTTACTTCCTTCCTGCCCCACCAACCCCTGTACATGTCAGTTTTACAGGCGTCTATCAGAGGAAATGACACAGAGAAGATGGGAGAATATGCCAGTTACCCAGTCATTACAGGCAAATAGAGGACCCCAGGTATTCCTTAAACTGTTTCTTAATCAGTATTTTCCACTCTGTACTTGCATCTTCTTTATGGAAGGAGATTTCTGGGATTACAGAACTTGCCAGAAACAAATGATAAGATATTAAGGATTTATTTTCACAAAACTTAATTAATGCTCTGTAGACAGTTAATGCTTAATAAAAATAAAATGAGTGCTCACCAGAGTACTTCTTGGATGGTAGTAGCTAGATTCCAAACATTGCATTCTGCTCTTCATAATCGGTGTGACATTTGAGAGGACACCATCACCTGGCAGTGTTTAAAATCCTTATTAGTCACTAATATGGAAAGATACCCAAATGTGTAAAACAGCTTGTATAGTAATTGTCAAGTACCAAAATTTTGACATATTTTTCTGCATATTTGAGACCATCTTAAGTTTGTATATCTAAGCATACATGACAACTTGCCACAAGTACAAAAAAATTAAAAATTTACATTTAATCTACAGAGTATATTAGGCTGTTTATTTTATGTTCACTTTTTATTTGTAATGATATGAAGATCATTACGAATGGCAAGAAACAGATGTGTTTTGAAAGGAAACTAGATGTAATTGTATACTATTTTTCTTTGCTTCTTTGTGAAACCTTTCCCACCATTGAAAACATAATGTGGAAGTTATAAAAGAGTGTGTCCTTTCTTTCTTGTATGTTGTATTTTCTGCTTTGTTTTTCAGCCAGGAAGAATAAGGGCTGTAGGAATTGTAGGTATTGAAAGGAAACTGGAAGAAAAAAGAAAAGAAACTGACAAAAACATTTCTGAGGTAACTCTTAATACAAATTCAGCCATTTGTGTTTCTTCTTTTGGATACAGCCGTGACTAATTCCATTTCTGTGTACTGGAATCTATTTAGTTTGCCTGAAACCACACAGTCTTAGCCTACTAAACAGGTATTCCTCAGGTTGGCATAATGTAGCCAAAACATGTTTTAAAAAGCTTTTGCAAAAAAGTAATTAAAAGAAACAAATTTTTGTTTTTCTTGATGTTAATCATAGATTGTTGTATGTAAATTTTAAAGTCTTGTTAGAAGCAACTGCAAGATATTTTTATCTCAATATATATAGTACTGCAGAATAATTAATCAATTCAGTGTAATCAGGAAGAAATCAAATACTGTACAAAAATAATGAAATAAGAAAATTAGAAAGCTTATTTTATTTATTTATTTGTTTGTTTATTTATTTGTTTATTTATTTATTTATTTATTTCTGGAAACTGGGTCTTGCTATTTTTGCCCGTGGAACCGCAGGCTCTCGTTGCCCGGGGTACCACAGACTCAAGCAATTCCCAGCCTCAGCTTCCCAGGTAGCTGGGATTACAGGCGCGCACCACCACGCCCAGCTATTTTTTGGAACTAGGTCTCGCTACGGGCCCCAGGTGGGACTTGAACCACGATCCCTAGCCCCTGCCGCTTCATAGGCTGAAGCTTACAAGCATGAGCCACCGTGCCCGGCAGAAAGCTTAATTAAAAAAAATTTTTATAAAAAGGGGAAAACTCAAAAAAAGTTATTCATTCAGTTCTGTAGTTAGTACATCTAAGCATACTGTTTTTCCCATGTTTATATAAAAGTGGTCGTGGATTGGCTTTTTATGAAATGATGCTATGAAGTAATTCTTTAACTTTCAAATAGTTTGTATATAAACTTCCTCTGATTAGTGTTGTTGCTAGAATATCAAGACTGTATGTTAATTAATGAAGTCTAAATTGCATATAGTTATTTTAATAGCTGCAGTAGTAAGGTTCTCCCAAAAAACAGAATCATTGGGATATCTCTCTCCCTCTCCCTCTCTCTCTCTCTCTCCCTCTCCCTCTCCGTCTCCCCATAAGCACACACACATTCATACACACAGTCAGATGTATTATAAGGAATTGACTTGGGTGATTTCAGGGGCTGAGAAGTCCCACAATGTACCATGTGCAAACTGGTAATCCAAGGAAACTAGTGGTATAAATCTGAGTCCAAAGTCCTGAGACCCAGGAGCACTGTAGGTGTTAAGTCCTCATCCAAGGGCAGGATAAGTCCTCATCCTCAGCTCTAGCAGGCAGGCAGAGAAAGGCTGAGTTCTCTCTTCTCCAACTTTTTGTTTGGTCAGGCCTTCACCAGACTGACAGTATGAACTGCCCACACTGGTGGGAGTTCTTGTTTTGCTCAATCTGCTATGGAGGGAAACACCCACTGAGACACATTCAGAATAATCTTTGGCCAAAGACCTACTCTACATTCTGGTCAAGTTGACATAAAATTAACACTTAATCATTGCTGTTCTGCCCTACTAATTGAAGATATAGTTATTGAGAAACCAAGGTCATTACACCTATTAAATGCCCACTGTCAAGGTTTTGCAGATTGTAAGTCTAGAGTAAAGGTGTGTATTCCTTGACCTTGTGTATATCTTGCCAGTTTGCAGAGAGATACAGAGACTTGCTCATACTTATGTCTGATCCCATTGCAAGACACATCTCGTTTCTTTTTATGATGTTAGCAGTCGTTAATGTTCAGTGTACAGATCTGTTGGTTCATTGGTGGTTGCAAATGGTATAATTCTATGATTAGTAATTTGTTGGTTAGACTGTTTATTAAAGAATCAGTTCTTTTCGTCTACTATTTGGCCACTTGATGACATAGTTCATACAGAGAAGGCAAGATGTAGTTTTTCCTTTACCATCAGGAAAAGAAATACATTCCTTATTGTCCTCTAAAGATAACTGATTAGTTATTTTTAGGTATTATGAATTAATACATTTTAACATATTTGATGGGTTTCAATAATTGCAATTATTATCCTCTTTAAAGCTTAAATTGTCCCATCTTTGTCCAGTGGGAATCTCTTTTGGTTGGCCTCCTGAGTGCTTTTGATGTGACCTGGTAGACTTTGATAGTTTCCTCATTATATGATGTGACAAAAGTTCCAATACTATCTTCTACGTTTTTTCCCCCAGATCTGAAATCAACCAGTATCTGAGAAGCTCTGGTTTCTTTTAGTAGGAAGTTGTATTACAAAACTATAGTCTGACAATATGTATCTCCATGAGATTTGTCTTTATGTCTTGTTCTTTTCAGTGGAAAGAGCTAAGGTTGTTCTTTTGTTTTAGTGTCTCATGAGGTCATCTCCTATTCAAATTGAGGACCATATCGTCAAAAAATTACAAAACAGTTAAAAAGAATTTTTGTATATGTTCTTCTGCATTTTAAAAATAGGTGTACTTCTACAGTGTCTGAATATTCAGTGACTACATATACTCTTTCCCTTTCTGTTCTCATTTAGTCTCAGTTTTAAAGTAACAGTATGTGTAAAACCACATTGTTATGGTGGTTCTCCACCATAATTTCCTACTCTAATCATTTTGCTTGTCTGAAGTTTATCGCTATTACATTTTCAGAAAGTGTTCAGGAAGTTATTCCCTGAGATCTGGCATATTTATATTTCTTATACATGAAAATCAGTTTTACTGGATTTAAAATTCTTGGCTCACATTTTCTTTCCTTGAGTGCCTGCAGTATATGTGACTGTCAGCAATTTTGTGTGGCATGAAACATTGCTGTCGGTGAAAGTCATCTAATTCTCTCCCTCTAAAAAGTCACTGTTTTTTTCTCCTAAATGCCCAAAGGATTTTTGTACTTCTATAAAGTCTGGTAATTTTACTAGAATATGCATGCATGGTAGTTATTCTGGGTTGTTTTACTCAGTTATGTAATATGCTTTCAACATATAGTTGTGGAAGTGAAAATTTTCGGGCTAGTTTTTCTGTGTTGTAATTTTAAGTAATTTGGTTTGATTTTTTTCACTTTTGAGACTTCTACTAACTTTATGTTGCATCTTTGCTACCTTCACTTTTTATGGCTTTCAGACTTTTTATCTCTTCCATTTCTTTTTTATTTAGAAAATTTTCCTCTTTTCCAGCTGTTGTTTCTTTAAGATACTATTTTGTTTGCTCACTCTTGTGTTTTACCGAATAGCCCCCGCCCTTTTTTTTGGAGATGATTTTTTAAAAATTCTTGAATTCTGTCACCTCATTTCTGAATTATATTGTTCTTTCATGGTTTGTATCATTTAATTAACATTTTTAGTTCACTATAGCATAAAAATGTAATTTTTATCTAACCTATGAGCATGTCTTTCCCATATGTTTTCATTGTCTCAAATGTTGCTGTGCTCCTCATTTTCTTTTTCCCTATAATAACTTTGTGTGGAGGTGGGGGAGTTGACCTTGATGCTTTGCTGTTCCTAATTTTCATGTGAAATTAATTTTCCTGAACTTTTAGAAAAAGACCTAGGTCAGGGCAGTTCTTTTTATTCCTTGGAGCTCACACTTCTGCTGTTTTCATGCTGTGTTAAAAGGCTTGCTTTCTGTAACTTCCTGTTCCCATTCCCTGTTTTTATCTAGACCTTTTCCTCTTTCCTCTCTCAGTGGATCCTCCCCACAATAGGCTTCTGTCCCGGAAGGGAAATCTAGAGGGTCAGTTTTGAGAGCACAATGACTGACGGCTGCAGCTCTTACTGGGGCCTGGTGCCCTTACCCCTAACATGGCTGAGTACCCCTGTTTAGCCACTGTACTCAGGCTAGCCTGTTTTCCAGTGAATGCCTTTTGGGTCTTATGGGGTTCTCTCATTCCTACATTGGGCACCCCATCGCTTCCCTTTTCTCTCCTGCTGAGGTACTGATATCTGCAGTTCTTGTGGCTTTTGGTGGTTTATCTCCACTTTCCTGTACCTTGTGTGGTTTTTTTTTTTTGGGGGGGGGGGCAGATATATTGTCATTTAGTTTTGTCGTCAGTGGGTTTTTTGATTTTGGAATTGAGTTGCCCTGCCTGTTCTTTTGGTGGGATTTGGAAACATTAATAAATATCCTCTATTCCCATAAAATTCTAGCATTTTGGCCTGAGTGGGTTCTTCCTATGTAGGGAAGTCTTTCTCTCAGTAACTAACTAGATTTGAAACTAGGGTAATGAGAATTCAGGTCTCTGCACTGTGACCACTATGCTCCTGCCCTGAGGCCGCCATCACTGCTCTTCCAGTGACTTTCCTGTCACTCTCTTTGTATGAAACTTGTTGAGCTGGCATGCAGCAATAAACTGCTTCTGCATTATTTGTATTTTTTTTTTAATGTGGTCATGCTTATTTGGTGTTTAAAATAGTTTCTTAATTTATGAAATGTTATTCTGTTTCACTCTAATCTTTATGGAGTAGCTTAACTCACTGGACTCTACACACATATTGTACTCTCTTGTGCAAGTTGCTGATTTATTCCACAGGGTTCTCTGGGTGAGCCCCACATCAGACATTCTGGATACTATGGTAACAGCCAGAGGCCAACAGGCCTCTGCAGTATGAGAAATGCCTTGTTAGGAGAAAGAGAGGCTTCAACAGAAGCATTAATTCCACATTTTAGAATAAAAGTGGAAGTGAGGACCCTTTTGCTTGTATTTTGATAATTACTTAAGTAATTACTTAAGTATTTTATAGATAAATACATGTTTTTTTTTGTTGATTCTAAGTAATAAGGAATAAATTACTAATTATATGTGTGCTCAATGTTCCATTTAACATTTCTTCTATGAAAATATAATACAGTAAGAAAATTTTACCATAGAAGTTTTAAGTGTTCTCTTTCTAGTTTTCTTTATATATGTAAAAGAAATTCTATATATTGAAAGTAAAAATTTAAGTGTCTAAAGTGTGGCTTTATTTATGGAAACTAGGTTGCTGTGTGATATGTTCCCCCTCCCCCCCTCTTAAATGTTAGAATTGACTTGGTTTCAGAGTTGGTGCCCTGAGTTTCCCACAAAAGGTTTCCTGCATTTGCTGGCTGTTGCAGATAAGAATCCAGTGTTTAAATTTTTTGTTTATCTGAGGAAATTCCTGTTAGGTGTGTGCACATTCCCCTTTGTTTTCAGTATTACTGTTACTGAGTTGACCATAAGAATCTCATACAGCTCTGTTCTTTTAACAAAAGCGTTTTGCAGATGGGGAATACTTTCCTGTATGTAATTAAGACTGGCATGAGCTCATCAGAGCCTGTTCACCACTAGTCTGTGTGCACCAAAAGATTTTTTCAGTGATAAGTTGCTTAATTGGTTTTAAAAGATAACATCTGTGCACATCACTTAGACATAAGTTATTTTGCAGTGGAAGTATACATTTGCTAATTTCAAGTAGTTATGCTATATGGTATGAGTATATACCATGCATATATTTTTATAAATATGTATGATTAAGTTTGCAGAGACCTTTGAAATGGATACTCATTGTCATAAATTAAATATTTGATGAATTTATTTAGATATGTTTTAGTGGTATTTGAATGTTTTTCTTTTGTGATATTTACTATATCCAAAACTACAAATATAGTCTGTTCACTATTTAGAGACTGAGGTTTATGATGTTAGTTAACTCACACCTGCTGTTAAAACCAAAATTGTGTTTGTAGAGGTATTCCTGCAGCTGCCTGTTGCCATTTTCAGCCAGGAAAGCTTTTAGAATACCTTTGATTTTTGCCCTCCTATCAGGAAATGGTTTGGGGAAAAAAACAAGGACAAGTTTTCTTCTATCAAGAATTATAAATAATATTGTCTCAACTATTATTTATATCACCTTTAGTTTTATCTAATCTTTATGGAGATTAGATTTTTTATGCAGTTGGTTGTAGGAAATTTATTGTTTCTTAAACTTAAT
This sequence comes from Uropsilus gracilis, assembly GCA_004024945.1. Classification (NCBI taxonomy): domain Eukaryota; kingdom Metazoa; phylum Chordata; class Mammalia; order Eulipotyphla; family Talpidae; genus Uropsilus; species Uropsilus gracilis. Next base: position 21,224 of record PVHY01003738.1, read on the forward strand.
CTTAGAATAAGATAGGTTTATTACATGTACAATATTCATATAATAGCAATTGTAAGAAAATTTTATAACTCTTTTCTATAGGGAAAAAGAGTTTTTCATTGCCTTACAGCTTTTAAATTCTTTAGACAGACTAAAACAACAACAAAAAACATTTTTCGTTTCAGGCCTTTGAAGACCTCAGCAAGCTCATGGTCAAGGTATATGCCATTTACATTTATTAAATTCATACCAACTATAATACAGTTTTGAAAACATATTTTATTAGCAGACACTTTAGAGATATTATTTCTTTTCAATCTTTTGCTGTTTTTTGGACAGGCTAAGGAAATGGTGGAGTTATCAAAATCAATTGCTAATAAGATTAAAGACAAGCAAGGTGACATCACAGAAGATGAGGTAAATAAATTGCTTTTTAAGATATTAGAAACTAGAATGACAGAAATAATGCTTGACATTTTTGGTAGTTTTCCAACTTGCTTTCTTAATGTAGTACTTTGTATTTTTAGGGCTTGAGGATATATGAACGTGCTAAAGGAAAATCATAAACAGTTCAATACCTTTTTTTGTTTTTTAATTATAGAAAGTAGAGATTTGAAATGTCTAAGGCAGTAGTTATTTTGTACATACCATGAGTGATATGTTTCATTATAATTGTGCACAATTTGGTTCAGCCATTCTCTTTTTAAGTTTTCAGTGGTATCATTTGGTTGTCATTAAATATAGGATAGTTATTATCTAAATCTCTTTTCATAGTATGAGATACTAAGGTAGGAGGAGAAAGAATAATAATTATACTTACACAGGAAAAACTAGAAATTCACTTTCTTACAGTTCATAGTATAAAAACACAACAGTAGAAATGGGTAGATAGAGAAATAATTAAGTACAATTTAACTTATGATGGAAGGATTTCAAATGTTGGGATGGTGAGACTAATACTGCAGCTTGTTTTTGTATATTTTCTCCTGTGATTACAGACCATCAGGTTTAAATCCTATTTGCTGAGTATGGGGATAGCAAACCCAGTTACCAGGGAAACCTATGGCTCAGGTACACAGTACCACATGCAGCTGGCCAAACAACTGGTTGGAATATTGCAGGCACCTTTAGAGGTAAAGACAAAGTCTAAATGTTCTTTTTCAGTTGCATTGAATATGTATATTTCCATGTCATTAGAAATCTTAACATCCTTTCATAATGTGTCTACTATTCAACCAACATGTTATTTTTCTTTTTAGGAATATTAAATTAGTTTAGTACTTATTAATAGATCCTCTGTCAGTAATCTTCTAAATTGTTTTCTTTTTCCAGTTCAGGTATCAATAGCTTTCTAAATCTGTTTAGATGATATTTTTCTTCTATTTTCAGAAGTGAATACTTGATAGCTATATACTTAGATATATTCCATATACCTAGTCTTAATATAGATTCTGCTATTTATAATTTCATAATACAGATCATCTAATCTGACATTATTAAGGCAATCAAACTACTCATTAAAGCACTTTTACTAAAAAATATTTCAGACACAGGGGAACATAGAAGAGTATAATTAACCCCTACTTAACCTATCATCCACTTTGATCTGTGAGCCAGCCTCCACTCTCCACCCAAATATATCTTAAACTCAATCCCAACATCACCTTACCTGTAAATATTTCAGTATTTAAATGTAATGATAAAGACGTCTTTCAGTGTAATTATAATCCAATTTCATATCTAAAAAGTCAAAAATAATTTTGAACATATAAGATACCTAGTTAGGATTCGTATTTTCTCTTACAGTTGTTTTTTTTTTTTTTTTTCAAATCATTGCAATGGCCCAAGTTTTCTCTCAAGTTCTTTTTTTCAATTGTATAACTTTTCACTTTTTTTTTTTTTTTTGTTACTGAGTAGAATAATATTTCATGTAAGGTTCTGTGCATTTCTATCAGGAGACACAGGATGTCATTTTTTTTCTCTGCTGTTTAGTAGCAGCTGACCATTATTTTCTACATTGTTGCTTCATTAGTGTTGCAAAAGTGTGATGTTTTTATTTAATTCTGTATTTTTTTTCTTCATTTATTAGCTGGAGTAACTTAAAACATCTAAGTGTAGTTTTTGAAGTACGGTGTAGACCCTATCTTTTCATTTAAGCAAATGCCAAAATAGAAGTAATAACATTAAATACTGATTTTGAAATGCATCCTGGTATCTGAATAGGTTCCTGGGTAAATACATTTTTAAAAGTATACTTAAGATTCTGATTGCATGCTGATGATAAATTCTGTTATGGAATAACTTTTTCAATTGTGCTAATTGTAACATAATACTTTTTTTTTGTTTCTTATTTTAACAGGAACGAGGGGGAATAATGTCACTCACGGAGGTGTACTGTTTAGTAAACCGAGCTCGAGGAATGGAAGTAAGAACAGAAAATTTACTAAATATACACTCTCTTAATACAACGTAAATTTTCCTTGAGCTGTTCAGAATACAGTTGAGAACTATTTTGAGAGACAATCTACAGTGAAATATTGTCTTGGGATCTAGAACCAGACACTGTGCTTATTTTGCAAAAGTTTTTCTGAGTGACTTGGAATAACGTATTTGATTCCTCTGGGGATCAGTGTTACATTATATTTAAAATAATGTCTAATAGAGTATATTAGACATTCTAATAAAAGTCTAATAGAATATATTTTAGGATATACAGCTTATAAAACATAGAATATTTAATATTCTTTATTTATGTTGTATGAGGTTGTGCATGCCCTTTGTGATAGTTAAGGATTGAGGTAAATGGATTGAATTTCTGGAGATAATTCAGAGAGAGAGAGAGAGAGAGTGAGAGAGAGAGAGAGAGAGCTGTTCTACTTCTTTGGCTTTGATTTAGCAGCAGCCATTCTTCACCTCTCATTACCCCAACATCCTTGCCTCTAAAGCTCTGTACTATATGTGCCTTTGCAGTGAACAGTTTAGTGATAGCAACAATTACTTCCATGCAGATGACTCCCAAGTTTTTCCAGTGCTCACCCCAGTCCCATAAGTGAAGCTTCTGCTTTTAGTCTTCATCCAAATAGTCACCATGAGAACTCATATCCATCAGGCACTCTGCATGTGTTACCTCATTTATCCTCCCAATAACTCAGTGAAATAGCTACTTATATTATCTCACTGAGGGTAGGGGAGCTACTTAAGGTTCAGGATATTGATACTTAAAAAGATAAAATCACATGACCAAGTTGCACTTATCAGTAGTGGTTGACAGGGATCTGCACCCAGCCCAGTCTGACTCCAGAGCTGCTCCGTGCAACTCCAGCCATGTTTGTCACTACCTCTGGGGGCTGACTCATTTAAGACTGTGTGGTACAGAGAGTATCTTTTTCTTTTTGACTTGCCATCTGTTGTCAACTGTGAATCTGAAATGTAGTTAATTCAAATTGAGATGTGCCATAGATGTAGAGTACATGTGGATTGAGAAGTATAGAATAAACATCTCATTAATAATTTTTATATGTATATGTTTATTTTTTTGATCTATTGGGTTAAAATTTATGTATTAAAATTAATTTTGTGCTCTTTACACAAAAGATCAGGATGGTTAACAAATGTTAGTGAAGTGGGAAAGCTCCAGGGTACACAATAATGGACTAATGTCATATAAATATAAATGCACATATATATGCAAATTAAAAAAACTTAAAAAAAAAAAAAGGGGGTTATTAGGGAATGGAGAAAGAAAAAGAGAGCCATCTGCATAGTGCCAGGCAGGCAGGAGAGCTGCTTCTCCCCAGCATGGCAATTGTACTGATTCCTTCTTTTTCTTAATTAAGTTATTTTTTTTGATATGTGTTTCACATCTTTGTATTCCCTGGGGACAACCCACCACCTTCCCTCCCTGACCACTCCCTCCCATCTACACCCCTCCTAGCCCCCCACATATTCATCCCTTTTATGGAATTTTCATGTACATGTCTATCACCTAAATTGTCAACCGGAATAAACTTTATAATAGTAATAAAAAATAAATAAATAAAATTAATTTTGCCTGTTTTTTAATGACTACTAGAAAATTCAAAATATGTAATATGACTTGCATTATATATATTTTTAAAATTTATTTGTATATAAATTTCATATTTTTGTAATCCCAGAGACTCATCCCCCCACCCTCCCCACCATTCTCCCCTTTTCCCCCCCTGCCCCAAGTTGTGTGCTTCAGTTAGCTTGTTTTGACTTTTCCTCATAGCTTTTGTTTATCTTTTTCCTATATCCTCCCATATATTAATACAGAATATATTATACAGAAACAAAACCATTTGGTTTCTGTCTTTTTCTTTTTTACTTGTTTCTGCTAATATGATTTCTTCTAAGTATATCCGTGTTATAAAATCATCAAATTTGTCATTTTTAATTGATGAGTAATATTCCATTGTGTATATATACTGCATTTTTTTTCATCCAGTCATCTGTTCTGGGGCACTTAGGTTGCTTCCAAGTCCTTGCAATTATAAATAGTGCTGCAGTAAACATCTGAGCACAGGTGTCCCTTTGTACCCACATTGAGGTCTCTTTTGGGTAGATTCCCAAGAGAGCATTTGCTGGGTCAAATGTTAATTCCATTTTCATTAATTTGAGGGTCCTCCACACAGCTTTCCATAGTGGCTGGACCAGTTTACATTCCCACCAGCAGTGTAAGAGTGTTCCTCTCTCTCCACATCCACTCCAGCCAGCACTTGTTGTTGCTTGTTCTTTGGATGTGGGCCATTCTTACTGGTATAAGGTGGTATCTCATTGTGGTTTTGATTTGCATTTCCCTTATTACTAGTGACGTTGAGCAATTTTTCATGTGCCTGTTGGCCATTTGTATTTCCTCTTTGGAGAAGTGTCTTTTTAGTTCTTTGCCCCATTTTTTGATTGGGCTTCTTTTGCTTTTATTTAGTTGTGTGAGTTCCTTGTAGCTCTTCATTATTAAACCCTTATCACTCTTGTGGAGGGCAAATTTTTTTTCCCATTCGGTTGGGTGGGCTTCTTTTTGTTTTTTTCTGTTGTCTCTTTTGCTATACAGAAGCTTTTTAGTTTGATGTAGTACCATTTCTTTATGTTTTCCTTCATTTTTTGCCATCTGTAGATGTGTCCAGAAAGGTGCATTATATTTTTATTGGAGAGCTCAGCTTTTGTTAATTCTTTTTGCTTTAGTGATTAAGTCATTTAAAGCCCTTGATAAATGATATTTTTAAATCCGTTTTAGTGATCATTATAATTATATAGTATCACTCTATTAATTTGCAGTGTAAACTGGATTTTTTTCCTTATTAGTTGCTCTCACCAGAAGATTTAGTGAATGCATGCAAGATGCTGGAAGCACTGAAATTACCGCTCAGGTAAAAGAACATCTGCAGGAAGTCTGCCTGCAGATATGACTGTACAAATTAGACAGGAAAGCCCTGTCAGCTCTGCCATCATGCTTGGCAAACCCAAACATTGCCTTCTTGAAATTGCATTAATTGTGAACAGAATGCATGGCTGCCACAAGCACCTCTGTGCCCTGGTTTCCAGCCTGACCAAGGCCGAGGGGTTAGCAGCGTGACTCTTGTCTATTAGGGGTGGAGAGTTAAGATTGTAGGTTCCTCCCATAAGGTCAGAATAACCAGCCCCTCTTCCCTTAATGCCTTGTGTTAGTCTCTGGAAAGTAAGAAGTGGAAATGTTCGGCTGTAAATTACATTTCCCTTATCCACCAGCTTAAAATTAAGTAGCCAGACATTTTATTTAGGATGTGGATTATAGTTTCTAATGTTTTAAACTATTTATAAATTTTCTAGCTATGCCTTAGCTACTTGTGGCTACTATGTTTTAAGTGTAGTTTTGTATTAATATTTCTCTTATACTGGGGCATAAAAGAAAGTAAAAATATTTGTATCTCCATAGCTTCTAAAGATCCTAGAGATTCATGACTTCGTTCTTTCACCTGTGGTTTTCAGGCTCCGCGTTTTTGACAGTGGCGTCATGGTAATTGAGCTTCAGTCCCACAAGGAAGAGGAAATGGTGGCCTCAGCCTTGGAGACAGTATGTGAACCTATTTTCCTTCAGCCTTTAGAGCTGCCACAAAGACCCAGATACTTAGTCGCTTGAGAAACAGGATTTCCTTCTGAACTTAACTTTACTAAAAAGTAACATTTCTAGACCCATTTAAACACAATTTATCATTAATAATAAACCTGAATCAAAATTAAATTTTGAAAGCCTTTTGAAACTTCCTGACAAAATAACGTTTATGAGTGGAATTTGTGAGGTGCTGATTTTCTTGTGACTCTCAGTTCAGAGAGTAGGTTTTTAACTTTGTTAATCAGAATGTTACTCATTATTGAGCTTTTTTCTTTCCAAAACAACCTACATATAAAGTGTTGTAAAGCATTGTTACTTGTTTTATGAAATAACTGCTTTAACAAGTGTGATAAGTAATTGTAATTTAATTGGAATTTACTCTCCAAATTGCTGATGTTACTCATTAGGAGACCTGAAATATTGCTGCTGTGTAGCCTCTATGGTGAGTAGGTATAATGTGAAAGACTCATTTATTATTATACTACTAATTTTAACCTGGGTGAAAACCTAACACCATTGATATGGCTGCCACATATTTAAAATTAAGCCTACATAAATGGTTCCTCTCTGGAGTTTGAACTATTAGAATTAATCAATTAGAATTTATTATGTTTCTTTTCAGAATATCAGCCAGTTATTTTTAGGCTTAGGATAATGCCTTTTTTACATTATAGAGGGTTTTATGATCTTTTAGTCTCTTTTATTCTGAGTCTGTAAGCTTTTGTAGAATGAAACATTAGTAAAGATGATTTAGTTCTATAAGGCAATATTTTTTTGGTTTTGGTATATTTAGTAAATAATTTCCTGCATAAGTTGGTAGACATTCTTTCCAGTGCGTACCCAGGTGGGCTGTTATTACATCTTCTGCGTGTCTTCTAGGTTTCAGAAAAGGGATCCCTGACATCAGAAGAGTTTGCCAAACTGGTGGGAATGTCTGTCCTACTGGCCAAAGAAAGGTAAGTGATTTCCTTGCTTTTCACTGAAACTTCTCTATGTTTCTGGATGGACACTGACTGTAGTTTTGCTCCTTGATTCCTAGGTTGCTTCTTGCAGAGAAGATGGGGCATCTTTGCCGAGATGATTCAGTGGAAGGCTTGCGGTTTTACCCAAATTTATTTATGACACAGAGCTAAGGATTCTGTACAGGAAATCCGTCTTATCCATATACTTGCGTCATGCAGGGCTTGTATGACATCGAGCTAAGAGTAAACCTTGAATAACTGAGAATGTACTGGAATCTTGCTATATAACATAAAACCCTTTTTACTCCTCCCTCAATACTGTGGTCCAAGGAGGTTTATTTAGGATAAATACAGGAAAATACAGAGACACGAATATCTATATGAACTTGAAATTTTGCTATAGCTCTGTAAGATCCTCACAGTGTAACAAACAATATAGTGAATTTTAACTTGATCCTCAAGTCTGACTTTTTTTTTTAAAGAAGGGAATTTAGTTATGGTGGATATAAAAGAGAAGTTACATGTTTGGACAAGTTAAATCATTATTTTCATGTGACCAAAATTCACTGAATCACAAATTAAGTTTAATAAATGCCCAGTTCAGGTTTTTTTGTGAAGCATGTCATACCTGCAGTGTAGCTTAAGAAACTGACAACATTGGAATAAAATATCAAACTGCAGGATTCCCTGAGAGGCTCCCCCTAAGGGCTTTTAGGAGCAGTTATCAATCTATCTTCAACCAAATAAAGCTCCTTAGGAAAGGAAAGAATTTTATTTGACGTACATATATATATATATATAATACAATTTCATCTTATTTTTTTTAGTGATGATTTCATCACTGGCATCTAAAGAATGCAACTATGTTATTTTGTTTTAAAAATGCTATGGATTTGGAACCTGAATTAAATAGCTGTGGAGACATGCCCAAAGATACGATTACAAATTTGGGAAGTAAATGGCTCAGGAATTCCCAAGGATTATTATCAGATGGAGGGGTCAGGAGAACCTTTTGCTCGCTTAAGAGAAATCTTGGTGCTCTTTTACCTCAAAGCCAAGGACAGGAAAATATAAAGTGAAAATATATGTCTCCTTTTCTTTCCCTGAAGGAGTTTCAAAACTGAACTGTAAATATGTCATGTTGCAGCCATATTTTCTTCTTTGCCCCACACATTAATAAATTGTGCAGAGAAGCTATCTTGGTGAACAGCATTTCTGATATAACAAAAACTGGCTAATGTTGAATTTAGATTGCTGGAGTTTAAAAGTGAACTGGCTGACTTCATAATTACTACTATGCAGCATCCAGTATATTGGCATTACCTTACACTCAGGGACCCCCACAGGAGCAGGAGGAGACTCCCTTTTGAGACTGAGTTGGAAGTGGAAAGTAGTGATGGTTTTTGGCCAAGACTCCAGAAGGGATAATATCTGCTTTGAGAGAAACATTTGGACCAGAAGGAAGGGATAGTTAGGTTCACAGCTGGGATTCCTAAGATATTATCTGAGTGTGGTGCCAAAGGCTGCTACCATGTCCTTTGGGGAAGTTACAGGCCACGGAAACTCTCCAGGTGCAAGCAGAGTCAATCCCAGATGCCGTCTACAAAGTTTGTACTCCCAGTGTTACGGGAATGCTGTGACTTAGGCATCCTGCCTGGTCTTGTTTACCAAACCTGTAACTAATTCTACCTTGTGATGAGAGAGCTCCTAATTCCCCATTTGCTCAGTTTTAGGTTTGTTTTGGGGGGAAATTCAGTGTCTGGGTACCCAAACCTTTTGGGTCATTATGTAAGATTATCTGTGTTTCTCACAAGTTTGCTCTAGTGTGCATGTGACACACACACACACACACACACACACACATCTCATCTGGCTAAGGTTTTTAAGAATTACAAACGTTTATAATCTTCATTGCATTTAGAATGACCTGCAATTGAAATAGTTGAACTAGTTTAGCTAGCTCTAATGGTTTGGGTTACAGCAGACTCCCATAATTCAACATCCTTATTTACATTAGAGCAACAACAGATTGACAAAAACAGAGTGATCCGAATTCCATAAAGGAAGAAAAATGTCATGAATGTATTACAAACATCATACTCACATTAATTAAAAAGCAAGGTTGATTGATTTTACTGTTTTATGTTATAGTGGGTCTTAGTAGTTTCCAGACCCCTGTATGTATATTTTTCATCCTTTTGTTGTTTTTTGTCGTCAAATAAGATTTGGTCCTCTGTTGATAAGAGGTTACGTTTAAATACAACCAATCAGGCCCTAAGTGCAAAAAAGTTCTGTCTTGGTGCTTATCACTGGTAAAATTATTATTTTTGTTTTCCTAACTGCTCTTTGGAGCACAAATCTGCAGCTTTATGGTAATGGAATACTTCTAGTTACATACTGTCAATGTTTTTTTACATTGTACAAGTGAAGACTGTTTTCTGGGGTTAAATGATTGTCATTAATGTATATAGGGTAAAATTATTGCGAAATTTAAAAATGGTTTTTCTTGGTGTTCTTTTTAAAATACTGTTTGGAAAATATGTGAAAATGGTCTTTAGTCAGAATAAGCCAATATGTTAAGATTTTTTCTTTTAGATTTAGCCGGGCACGGTGGCATGTTCCTGTAAGCGACAGCCTATGGAGCCACAACTGGGACTGGGGATCACAGTTTGAGACCTGCCCGGGGCATTATAGCAAGACCTAGTCCGAAAAAAATAGCTGGTATGGTGGTGCGCACTTGTAATCCCAGCTACATGGGAAGCTGAGGCTGGGGACTGCATGAGTCCCTGGTACCACGAGCAATGTGAGCCTGCGCTTACCTGGGCAAAAATAGCGAGACCTAGTCTCAAAAAAAAATAAAGATTTTTTTTCTTTTAGATTTTATAAAGAGTTGATTATAAATATTTATGACCTCAAGCTCTTAGAGTTTTAGTTGTTTTAAAAGAATGGCAATATCTTATGAACTGTTTTTAAGATAATTGTTGAGATGAATTTCACTGTTGATTGACCATATGTGTTCATGTGAATATGTTTTCGTGTTCTCTGTTACTGGGCTAATCTGACCAGGTATGCACTCATCATGTCATCATTCTCAGTCTCAAATACTTTAAATGGTTCTCCTTTGCCCAACAATCTCAGATTTTCATTTTGGTTCAGTCAAGTTACAGTTCATAAGATATTTAGGTTTTAAAGACCATGCCTAAGGATGAAATCAAGCATGCTCAAAATGATCTGTGACATCTCTTACATTGCCAATAAAGTACTCTATATAATGATATTAGAATTCCTGTCAATTGGTTCATGAATATAAATAAGAACAAAGTAAGTATATGATAAAACTACATATCAACAGTTAAGTTTTTTTTTTAAGTTTTTATAGCACCAATAATTAAACTATTTAAATGTACTAGTCTTTTATTTGCCAATAGATGTAGTTGAATTTATGTAAATTTATTGCTAATCCAATCCTTCATAGATCTAAAGTGTTAAGCGCTAAAAGGGTTATTTTTATCTGGTGTGTTCATGGATATAGCCGCAGAGTCTACAACTGGGACTGGCATACAGTAAAAAATAGTAAATATTTACTGGATGAATGAACTCCAATGTATTTGCCTATTTATTTGTGACTCTTGCCCTATCTCTCATTCCATTCAATAAAAAAAGACAATTAAAAAATATTTATTGACTATGTGTGAGGAATTTTGTGGGTCAGCGTGCTGTGGAGGGAAGTAAAAAAGGAATAAGATATTAGCCCTGCCTTGAAGGCGACCTACTGTAGAAATAGATGTTAGCAACCTTAACTGAAGGTAGCATGAAATGTGTGCCATGGAAGTGATGTAAGTACATACTGTGGAAGACAAAGGATAGTGCCTTTAGTTCTGATGGAGGGACCTTTAGTTCTGATGGAAGGCTTGTGGGAGAGGAGGACTTAGGGAATCAGGCTTGAAAAAACAGGTAGGTGGGTGCAAGCACAGATAGGTGGGTGGCACTGAGGCAGGGAAACAGTGTGATGTGTACCCCTTCCTGTTCCTGGGGTACATTCCCCTTGTTCAGACTTCCTTTCATTCTTCCCACTCATCCAGCTCACCCCCAAAACCAAATACTTTGCTCAACAGAAAAATCTGTTTCCAGTACAGAGTTTTCTTTTTTTAAACTCCCTGGGAGTTATTGTTTGTCTCATATACTTGAAAGTGCTTTGTCTTATTCTCTAAATGTTGTCTTGATGCAACAAGAAAATCGAAAAATTACGTTTAAGTTCAAGAGCTGTCATAACACTTTTGAGTTCCCAGTGACCTAAATTGGCAATACATGATATATGTCTAGATAATATTAATTGAATTAGGTGATTTCTAGATTATAGTGTCATAAATTGACTTGAAAGCTTAAGCCTGTGTCCTCAACTAGACTTGTCAGGGCTCAACCTAAGATCTGCTGTTTTATGTAAATTCCAAAACATGGGTCATATCCATGATGTGGGAAGCAGTCCAGAAAAGTCAGGTTAACACACACTTAAGATCTTGTTACAATGTAAAAATTGGGTCATTCGTGTTCTTCCTTGCATCTGGATAATCATGTGTAAGTTAATGCTTTTCTCAGAGTATTACCAAGGGAAAGAAAAGATGTCTCCTTTTGAATAAAGGATGTTATTGAGTTAGTGGATAAATTTTGCACAGGATCACTAGAACAGTTCAACATAGGCCAAGAGCTTATTTTAATTCATTACCACTGTTTCTGGGTTTTTTCCTTAAAATTTTCCCTGCACATCAATGTTGCCTTCCTTTAGAAAAGCATAAACTGTCTTAACTATCCCATAAGCAGAGTAAAAGAAGTCTTGCTAGGAAGCAATGAAACATCTCAAAAGTGAGCAAGCCCACTGATCCAACCTCTTTCCAAGAGTGGTTTCCTGGGAAAAGTGTGTCAAAAAGATTAATCAGAGCAAGTTGCTTTCTGTTTCACTCAATTGCCACACAATTTCAATATAACTTATATGCCTTTTATTGTGGAAAAGAAGGATTAAGTATTTGCCCAAGGCTGGGGGGTGGGGGGTGGGGGACAGGACTGGAAAGAATCTTAGCTTTATTTAAGCCCACAGCCTATTTCCATTGAGCTGTTACATTCAAAATTGAAAATGTCAGCAACTGTGGCATCTATTTGAAAAGAATCTCGAGTTGATAAATTGGTATCTACTCAATCTTTACAGGCAGTGAAATTGGATGGTCAAGGTCTTTGAATCGCTTTGGGTAGAATGAATTAGTGCTACTAGTATCAATTATTTGACAAGTTAAATACTTAGTAAACTTGGTTTCTTTGATAATTTTGGTAATTGTTTTTTTTAATCTGATTTTTAGGAATCTGCAACTACTTTATTTTTAAGTTTTAAAAGTTGAGGTAGAGTTTATAAAGTGAAATGCACAAATCTTAAGTTGGATGAGTTTTGACAGATGCATACTACATCGACTTAACTCACACTTCAACCAATAGAGCAAACATCTATCATCTCAAAAAGTTTGCTGGTGTCTTGTTCCAAACTCCTGCTCCCCAGAGACCCACCGTCCTTTGAATTCTTATTACTAACAGTTCTGTCTGTTAGGTGGCGTATTTTGTGTGCAAGAAAAGCAAAGGGTAAATGATTGCACATTCCAGTGTACCAAAAAGCCGTTAAGGTGGGACGAATATTCTAAAAAAGACACTTGCCGATCCGTTTCGTAAATGATACATTTCACCCACTCGGGCCCCTGAGAAACAAAAAGAGGCACTTTGCCGAAACTTTCCGTTCGAAACATTTAGGAAACCAGGTTTATCCACCAGTAATGCCACTTCAATGACTTCCTTCTGTGGTTCCCCTGAAGAAAACGACGCTGGGAGAGAAGCCATAGCAGCTGGCATGTGGGGACTGCGGGCTCGCCCGAAAACCCCGGTCCCGCCCGCGGACCGTGGGTGGGTGCGCCGGGGCTCTTTGCCCCCTCCGCGCCTGGCTGGCCGTCGTGGGCGTTTCCTGCCGGGGTTCCTGTCCAGCCGCGGGCCGGCGGGGCGCCGACAGGAAAGGATGCGCGGCCCGGAGGGCGTGGGGGTGGCCCCGCCCGCTCCCGAAGGCCCCCCGCCCTCGCGGAGCCGCCCTCCAGGCGCCGCGAGGGGCGGGCCGGGGAGGGGCTGCAGGAGGCGGGTGGCTGGGCTCGGGGCGCGCAGTCCCGGGACGGGGGATGCCAGCGCGCTGTCTTGCGGCCTCTGAGGCTTTGGTCCTCTCGCCACCTCGACCGCCCCGGCCGCCAGGCCCGTGAGGTAAGAAGAGGCTCTCGGTGCCCGACAGGCGCTCCGGTGCCGCGGCGGGTCCCCGCGGTTCCGCTGCCGTCCCGCGGCGCCCCGGACCCTGCCGCCCCCACCCGTCCGGCAGCCTGAAAGCGCAGGTGGTCGGTGCCGTTTCCTGGTCGCAGCCACTCACCGTCCCTCTTTCTGGGCGCTCAACCTCTGCCCCCAGGGCACTTTAGAAAGTGTTGGGCTCTGCATCTCGGAGTCGGGGCTCCAACCTGAACCCCGCTCTTCCAGGGTATTGTCGAGGAATGAGGCTGACCGTACGCGGGTGTACGGAATAGTCGGGACCTAAGTGGCATAGCGTCTCGGGATACCGAGCATTTGAGAGCCAGTTTGCGGCTTTCCGAAAAGAAATCTTTTCTGGGATACAAAGGTATCACATACGAGCTTTTCCAAACTGCCCACTGTTTTAGGAGTGCTTTCTGCTGACGACATGGTCAGTGCTAGATTCACAAGCTTGAACCTGACTTTCGGGCCTTTGTAAAGCTCAATAGATGTGGGGGGTGGGGTGAGGGGGCCGCACAACTTCCCAGTCAAGCTGCTTAATTGTCGGTCCAGGGCAGAGACAACTGCATTGAATATAAGCACCGTGCACTGTGTTTACGCCAGTGGCTTCGGAATTAGGGATTTCCTCCTAATGAAGATTGTTGCTGTTGGATATACACGTGAGCAAAATACTGTGCTGCTTTGGGGTTTCTCTTTGGTTCTTTGAGAAGTCATTGGTCCCATGGACTTAGAGGCAATTCATTTTCATTTTCTGCAGCCGTGAAGACACTGTAAGGGATACAGAAATGTTTGTCTTAGCTGGTTTCAGCTTGTCCCAATGGCTTAAGCTATTGAGAATATTCACAACTTCCTCCTGATACATTTATAATTTTCATGTAAATGTTTATGTGTATAAATGCCCTCGAGAAGTGTTTTTAATGTATTTGAAATATACCTAAGTTCTTATTCTCTCAAACTAATTCTCAAGCCAAACATTATAAGTAGTCAGTTTTGTTATTAGAACATGTTTCTAACCCAGCATTCTGTTCCATCCTGAGGTGCTCTGCTAACTTCTACAAATTAGTGATTAAGCTAGTGAAAATTCAGCATTTCTTTTCAAAAGCTTGAGAACATTTTTAAAAATTCACATTACCATATTCAGGTAGGGTGGTTTATTTTATAACACCATTTACATTCAGCTTTTAATATAGATTATCACAGTTTTGTGTCTTACTGGCATTTTCACAAAAAGGAAAATGTGTTATAATCACAAAATCATTTGTGCTGAGGAACTTTAAAAAAAAAAAGTGGTTGTCATGGAGAAGCAAGCAACTTGGGAGAAGCCAGCCAGTTTAGCTTTAGAGAACTAGGGTTTGCTTGTTGCTGCCTCTTGTTTGGGTTACTATCAGTGATTTAAGGAAACATTTGAGCTACACTAAGTGCCCTCCCTTGCCCAAGAGGTGTGTTGTTGCTCACTTGCTGTTTTGGCCAGGTTTCTAAATGTTCAAGGAAAGGACTGGGTCAATTCTGTGCCTGATTCCTGCAACACAGAATTTTCTTTCTCTGTTGGGGATAGGAGAGAGCCCTAATATCTGCATAATTACACTTCAAATGTCTGCTTCCCTTTGAGGAAGTGTGGTATTTCCTTTGTTCAGCTTGCCCCTACTGAAAGAAGGTTATAGAGACACAAATTTTCTCGCCATTGGTTTTTTTTTTTTATTTTAATCAGGCTTTTCAATTACATTAATTTATTTATTACCTAAGGGGTGTAACTTGCATTGACTATAGTATGCTTATTAAGATATGTTAACTCTGGATGAATGGGGGGATTATAAACATGAGGAAAGTATGTACTTGGTTATTTTAGTAGTTCACAGTTTACTAGACTCTAATATGGCACTTTAACTGGCTCTTAAATGCCCTACATCCTTCTCTATAGTGTAATAATCTGTTTATATCAAAGCAAGTGCCTCCTCCTGCAGATCTTCCTGAACCACAGGCCAACAAGGTCTTTACAACTTTCCAGGTGGTCTAGGAAGATTGTTGCATGAAATAATCTATCTCCTGATGCATACCAGCAGCAGTAAGTATTGGAAGGGTGACAGAAGATGATTATTTATCTCCTTTCTCTATAGAGTGCCCCAAACAAGGGGAAATTGAGGTCACATGAAGTTCACATTTAATTGTAATATCCTGGAATTCTTTTTTTGCTTATAGCTTCTAGACATTACAAAATGAAACTATCTAGATAACACACTCACTATGTAAGAAAGAAGGACTCATACTTCTTGTGGAAGCAAGGCTGCACAATGCAGAATGAAAGTTGGGTAAAACTTAGAAATTAATCACTGTGGGATGTCAGGCAAATACATTTGTGAAGATGTGTTATCCAGATGGGCTATTAGCTTTGATGAAATGAAGCAAATAACAGCAAACGCTCCACTTAAGGATGTGCTATAAACATAAGAAACTTGGTGTTTTGCAAAGTGTAGGGTATCTCTCAATGTTCGGAACAGGTGAACTATAGTGGAACAGAAGGGATATATCTATATCTATGTGTAAATTAAACATTATTTCCCTGAGATAATTGGTATCCTCCCTATTTTCAGTGTCACCCGGGAAGTTTGACTTCTTGTCACCAGAAGTTTGATTTCTGGTTTTGTCATTTCATAATTACTATTTTAGGTGTCACACTGAATGGTCATCAATTTTTGAGGTTCTAATTTCAGGTGTTTTTGGGAAAAAAATTCCACAATTTGAATGTAAGAAAGGACATGAGGAGACCAAAGACCTGGGATTTTGCCGATCAGAATGAAACGAATGTTGAAAGACTTTTCAAATCTATTGCTGGTAGTGCTCTGTGACTATGGTGAGTATTGACAGTGTACGCCATGGATAACATGAAGATACATAAATGTGAAGTTTTAAAATACGCTGAATTTGATGAGACTGCATGAATGAGACAGGGCAGGGTCCACAATGCATCCTTGTAATCTCAGTTTCTTTAGGTTCTGTGTTATTTCCACTTTACCTTATACATAATTTGAAGTTTTTAAATAATTTGGGTGGGGGGAGCAGGGAAAGCAATTTGCTTTCATTTTAACAAGTTGGAGATAAGCATATTGCCCTGAGTTCTCTTTGACTTCTTGGCAATTCAGTGTTATCTACTCCACTCCCTTACACCGGAGATGATGCTTTATCTATTGGGGCTCTACATGTGATTTCATTTAACACGAAGGTGTTGCTGCTAGAATCTGTGAAATCAATCAGTTTTTCAGTCTTTGCCAGTGTTGTGCTTTAGAAAAATTTCTTAATCCCTCAACCCCAACAACAATAATACTGACTTCATAAGGTTGTGATGATAAAATCAAATTGAAAATGTGAAGCACTGTGACTATCTCAGCATACAGCAGGTGCTTAATGTTAGTTTTCCTCAGTTTATTCAACTGAAAATCATTCCTCAGAATTTTATACAACAACTGAACCAAAGGTTTCAAACATATGATATAGTACTATTTTTCATTTAGTGATTTATAGATATTTCATAGACATTTCAGCAGTTGATGATGTGGAAATGTTTTCAGATTGATGGAAAAATTATAATCCAAGAGGTAGAGTTGTGGCTCATGTGCTGTCAGGGCACAGCCAGGTAAATGATAGAATGTGTGGTGTTCATTTTGTCCAGCAAATTCTCAGTCTTTTATAAGAAGCTTATTTAAACATAAAAATACTTGTTTTATGGAAAGCCAATCTGGGATTCATTTCCTTTACACTCATTTATCCCTACTTAAAATCAGATTGCTCTTCATGTAACACACCCTTTTCCAAAAAAAAAATTATGTGTGTCCTTTGTTTTCATAATGATAAATACAGACATCACAATTTCCATTTAAGCTAAATCTGCTAGGGTGTTTGTTGTTTTTGAGACAAAATTATCTTACTGGAATTTAAAAATGAAAGTTGAATGAGCATAAAATAGAGCATAGAAGTTGAGCACACAGGTTACTAATGGAAAAGGAAATTATCTTCATAGGTCTGTTTTTTCTTCTCTACTTGATATTTATCAAAATACACCAATACCAAAATACACCAATACCAGTTAGTCTTATTTTTCCAGTACAGCATCCTTCTAGAGACCCCAGTTATTTTAAGTAGAAAAGAATGGGAAGAGAGAAAATGAAAGAATAGAGACAACTATAGTAGCCTGTACTTGCCATATGTACTAGTATGTGGTAAAATACAGAGTCCATAGTAAAGGAGCACGTTCTGTTAGTACACATTTCTGCCTGCTGCTGTGGGAACTCAGCAATTGCATAATTTTTCTCCATTTCCAGCTGGGCATTGTGTCTCTTCCATTGCATAGTTGCTGTCAGATTTGAATCTGATTTGCCACATTGACAAATCCTGTCATTGACAATGGGCTTTTATTGCGAAGTAGTGTATACCCCTCAGTCTTAAAGTGCATCACAGAACCATGGTTTCCACCATGTTCAAATTAATATGACATCTGTCCTCATCTCATTGCCTCCCTGGGGCTGTGGTGCATGCCACCTGGTCACAAAGAGGTGCCAAGTCAGCTTTGAACCAGCGTACCAGCTGTACTAGGATCATCCCTTTTCCTCAACCTTAGTCATCTCCATCCAAAAGAAGTGTTTTCCACTTGTTTTTATTAAAATACCTTTATTTAGGCAAGTGGTGATCCAGCATTCAGGTCAATCCAAATTTTATATTTTTAATTCCATCTCATTTTTTAAATAGGAAATGCAGTGCAGTGCTAATTACAATTAGTAAACCTCTGTGTCAATATATTCTTGTTGACTCATGAATCAGTGATTCATCATCAATCAGTCAATGACTGAATCAAGTTAGGGTACATTCAAAGGCTATCAGCCCTAACAATGTATTGAGCCCCTTTGGACACACACACACACACACACACACACATATGTATGTATGTATGTATGTATGTATGTATGTATGTATGTATGTATGTATTGTGTACAGATGAGCTGTATATGAGAATAATAAAGATTTGCTAATACATATTGTCTCCAAACAAAGAGAGTCCCTACAGTCCCTTACATCTAGAATTGTTTTTTACCCTATCTGTGGGACAGCTGATTGTGACTTTGCCAAATTCTGTCTCCTTTGATATGTATTTGGATAAGATTCAAAATAGAAACAAAGATTCTTGTGTGTCTGTGTTCTTTTCACTGTTTACTTCAACTGCTCTGTTGGGTCTTTTTAAAAAAGATATGATTGATTCTGAGTGATACTTGTGGGTTGGTAGCCATTTGTCCTATCTGGGCCATTAGCAGTTGCAATACTATCATTAAAATTGCTGAGCACAAACTGAGCAATTTCCCAGAATCTCACTCTCCTCCATAGGAGACTCACGCAGAATAAAGTGTTAATGTTTCTTATTCATCTACAGATGTCTGCCTCATGTAAACAAGGGTCCTGGTTCCTTTACTGGTGAGAATGCCCAAGTATTTGTCTTGAATATTAGAAAAAAATAATTTTCAGATACATTTAAGGTCTTTCATGTTAATCTAGAGCAACTTGTATTGTATCATTTAAACAGCATTTTTACTGTGTATCTATTTCCCCCAAATACCAACATGTAGAATATGCCTGAAATGAGAAAAGTGAGGTTCTGCATTTTTATTTAAAGAATTGCCTGTGGTTGTTACGCTGACCTTCTGTTTGCATTACAGATATGTTAGGTGTTGTAAATTCAGAGTTTAATCACTAATATGTTGTTTTACATCAGCATGAAAGAACAGAGTCAGTTTAGCATGGGAACAGAGCATACTCAGCTGCCAGGATCAGTAGGCAGCATCATTTTCCTTCATCTTGGGCTCAGTCCAGGCATCTCTTAAATATAAAATGCTGTTTTCATCACTGTTGCTGTTAACACTGCTCAAACGTGTGTCCTTAAAACCAATTCTGACCATTGCATTGCAGTTCTGGGAGAAGCTGAATATCTCCTCTTGAGAGAGACGGGTCATGTAGCGCTAAGCAACCACACAGTGTCCGTGGATTTCCGGTATTTGGATGGTGCCAACGACACACTGAGGAATGTGTCTATCCTATTGTTGGAGGCTGGCACCAACCAGACTCTTACCACCAAATTCCTCCTGACCAACCAGTCTGAGGGAACATTGGAGTTTGAGTGCTTCTACTTCAAGGAGGCTGGTGACTACTGGTTTACGATGACCTCAGAAACAGCAGACAACAGCACTCCAGACCCCTGGTGGGAGAAAAGTGCCTCCCTGAAGGTGGAATGGCCTATCTTTCATATTGACTTGAACAGGGCATCCACAGCGGCAGAAGGCACCTTCCATGTGGGGCTTTTTACCAATCAGCCACTCTGCTCATTCCCTGCAGACAGACCTGACATGTTGGTGGATGTCATCTTCACCAACAGTCTTCCCAAGGCAACAGCTAGTCAGGGACAACCGCTGGTTATAAGGACCAGCAAAAGGACAGTGCTCTCTCAAGCTCAGTGGGTTGAGTTCGACTGTGCGCCCGTGGGACCAGAGGCATACGTCACAGTGGAGCTGAAGCTGCTCAGCCAAAACTCTGTCATTACCACCACTGGACCCATTGATCTGGCTCAGAAATTTGGATACAAACTGGTGATGGCTCCAGAACTCACATGTGAGTCTGGGGTGGAGGTGACGGTGCTGCCCCCACCATGCATCTTTGTCCAAGGGGTGGTCACCGTCTTTAAGGAGGCCCCTCGGCTTCCAGGGGAGAGGAGTACTCAGCTGGCTGAAAATATCCTGACCCTGGGAGAGAGGAGAACAGTATTCAACTGCACTTTGTTTGACATGGGGAGGAATAAATACTGCTTTGACTTTGGTGTTTCAAGCAGAAGCCGTTTTTCCACAAAGGATAAGAAGGAATGCATGCTAATTCAGAGAAACATAGGTTGGTATTGAGATTCAGTTTTTTTGTGTGTTAAGTTGGTCCCTTCACGCCATCAAAATTATCATTTTGATTTTGAGTGCACTTAATTTTCTGTGAATTACCATCTCCTAACATCACAAATGACATCATCATCTTTTATCTGAAAAATTGAAAGAGTGCTAGTAAGCAGACCCAGCTCTTCACTTAATTCCTCTAGTCTCAGTTTCCCCAGTAATATGGGGATAGTAGGAGTATTTACCTTTTAGAGAGTTGTAAGAATTGAGTGAGATAAATGTGTACAGATCTTAGCACAATGTCCGAAATACAGGAAGCACCAACAAGCATTAACTTTATTACATAATATTTAAAAATCATATTATTACATCATGTGGCAGGTCCATGACAGGGATGACCAAAAGTCAAAGCTAAATTTTCGCTTGTATTTAGTACTTCCTGCACTTCCTGCAGATGAACATGACTCGGCTCCTTCCTCCTAGACTGAAGCCTCTTTAGTGAAATTTCAAAGCAAGATTCTAAAAACTTCTTCAGATTCTGAAGTCTTTGTATAATGCTCTACCTAGTCACAAAGAAGTGGGGTTATTACAATTCCATCCACCCTTCATGTTCCTCTTTGCATCTTTTCCCCTTTTAACTGGGTGCAAATCTGGGTGTAGCAGGAGGTTCATTTGGCAGAGATCATTTGGTTCACCTACATGTGTTGTTAACTTCATCCCTGCTAAACCCTTGGCTCTTTGACAGCCCAAGCCGCTGAACATCTCTGTAACCCCAAGTGTTTCTTGCTCTAAATTTACATACTTCCTTTCCTTAGCTAATGATGCCTGTCTTTAATTTTCCCTACACCCACGGCCATGTCCTGCTTGCACTTACCTCTCTATCCAGCCTAGTCCACTCTAAGTACGCCTGCCAGTTGCCTAAAATACTCTGGCCTGTTCTTCCGCTGCACCTGCCAGTCTATCCCCCAGCCCTGTACCGATCCAGCCACCTGTCAGCCACCCACCTTACTCAATCAAGTTGCATGGGGTCACATGAAAGCACACTGGAATCACTGTGGGTGAAGCATGTCTCAGCTGGGCCCAACCAAGAATTTCTGCTAACAAACCTGGAGCCCTGGCTGGCTTGTGCTTCACACCTCCTCCATAAGCCTCAGGCTTCACTGCTGTCCTGGTGAACTCTCAAAGCTGACTTCACCTCCCGTCTTCCAGAGCCATTGAAGGTGCAAGCTCCCTCAACTTCCCTACCAAAATATCTGTAAGCCTATCGACATCAACCCCATCCACTCCATTGCCATTGCTGTTATGGAGAGGAAATGTTATTGCCTGGTACAAAGTCAACCCTCCCCTTCGTTGTTGAGCCCATCCCCTCTGCTCATTTCTGAGCCTTCTCTTAGTCATTATCCTCTTTCTCTTCGCTGTCTGTCTCTTCTTTACTACCTCAGTCCCATCAGCTTTGAAAAATAATAATCCTCTTACCTACAAGCAAAACTAAATCTACTTCTCAACTCTGTTCTCCCTCAAATGAAACCTACTTTCTTCCTTTCATAGCCCAAGATGAAAGATATTTTACTTGTGAATTTATTTCCTCATCTCACATTCACTTCTCAGCCCACTGCAAACCTGCACGTACTCACTGAAGCAGCCAGTGAATGACCTGCAGGTCCCAGAGTCCCAGGACACTTCTCATTGTCTTCATTGACCTTGATTCTGTGACATGCCCATCTTGTTTGCTTCCTCCCTCCCTGCTCCTCCATAGCTTCCTTTTCTATCAGTTCCACACCTCTTTTCAACCCTCATCTCAACCCTCTAAGTGTTGAATTTCTGCACTTTGCTCTTCACACATCGCTAGGTGATTACTATGCTGTTGCTGACAGTTAAGCATCAGCATCTCTCCCCTGCATCAAGTGCTGCTGAATGGCTATCACCTCAAAAGCAACATTGCCTCTTTGTAGCCTCAGCATCTAACACCCTACCGACTCCCACTACAGAACTCCTGAACCCATCTTACTGTTAAACCATTACCAGGAGACTGTTCCTCCTATACATCAATAAATCACTGCGTTCGGCGAATATTCATTCCTTGGTGTTTGACTCTTCTTGTTTTCCAGTTCCACTGACACCTTTTAATTTAAACCTCCAACATCCCTGAACTCTAATTGTTCCCTGATCCACTTCATTCTCTATTATCAGAATTTATTTAAAATTCAAGTCAACTGAGATAATACCCAGATTAAAGTCAGTCACCTCACTTGACATGAGGATGAGAAGATACAGGACCCTCCATGGCTGAACTGCCCAACCTGCCGTCACTATCGCTAGGCTGGAATTAGGAGACCCTCCCACTACCTTTCCTTGGTTAGCATTAACCCATTCCCCAAGCCTCCAAATAGGTTACTCTTCCTTGACCTCAGACTAGTTAAATTCCCTTGCTGGAAGCTATTTGGCATTCTCTGTTTCCTCTTTCACAGCATTTGTCACTTCTGTCATTGTTAAGTGCCTTTCTCCCTTTGCCCACATCACCAACTCCTACTCCCTTCATCCTGACTTTTGCTATCATAAAGCTATTTGTTCTTCATTTGCCCATTTAGAATACCCAGTGTATATAGTCAGGTGCTCAAAATGTACCTGTGTAAGTGGAAACTGAACTCAGGGGTGACAAGTCTCAGCTAGGTGTTAGTTGAAACCTGTCAAACTAATCACTAAGACATGTTTTCTTTTCAAAAGAAATTACAGATTAAGAGAGAAAAATCCAATTGACCAAGTTTAATGGAAACTTGGCTTAGGTACTAAAGAAATTTGGGCCACTTGATAAAAGACATTGTGAATGAGAGGGCTATTTCATTGGTTCTTAAGCTTCTGGACTTAAGAATTCATGGGTTTTTCCACTTGATATCTCATGACTGGGTTTTTCCGCACACTGCAGCTGGGAAGACACTAGAAAAAGGTAGAACAGGGCATAGCCAGGATGCCCCGAGGGACAGCAGCCACTCGACACAACAGATGGCACAGCTCGAAGCAGGGCCTAGAGGGGCAAATGCCCCTGGAGACCCCAGATTCTCCGTGTGAACACACCACATGGTGCCAACTCTGGCAAATCAGTGGATATTATACTAATGATAGAAACTGCAGTGCCTTTTATGTTTTGCTAAATGGCATCATTCTGGGACTACTTGAGCGAGTCCACCATCTTTTGTATGAGGCACTGACTACTTATTCCTCTTGAAAACTGAATAACATACTGGACATATTTGTCTTTTTTTACCAAGTGTATTTTAGGACCCAGAGATAGTATGTAAATAACAATGTGCTACAACTAGGTGATAGATATTACCAAGAGCGATTATTTTATGATCATTTATCCTACTTAGTGTAAATGTTTATATTTTTCTTAGTGTAAATGTTTATATTTTTCTTTGCAGAAATGTTAATTATTTGGTTATAGATGTTGCTTGAGATCCTCCTTGAGGGGTGTCTGTCATATGTGGAATAGGTACTGTAATATTGAAAAAATCCTAAATTGAGACATTCTGAACTCATATGCCCTAAGGGTTTTATATTAAGGAGTATAAATCTTATATTCCAAGGCAGTAGTTATTAAGGGCAGAATTAAGAATTAATTTAGAGTATATACATTCATGTTTCCTTATTGTTTGATACATGGACATTAAATGTATTTAACTTAGAACTTTCTAGACAATTTAATATTTTTGGCCATCTTCTTGTTTCTCTGATGATCTTATCTTTTCTTATAATGAGATGGAGGAGGAGCTTTTTAGCAAGGGTAGGAGTACTGTCTCCCCAGTCATTTCCTTATTTACAGGTACTAGCAATAACATTTGTGTAGTAATTACTTTGCAGCAGGTCCTATTTGAAGTGCTTTATGAATGTTAACCTATTTCATTATTTGTTGCAGTCTTTTAAAATCATTTCTCTGTTTTGTGTGTTTGTTCGCCAATACTAGAAAATAATTTTAAAAGTTCATATAAACAGACCCATTGATGCTTTCATTTAACTCCACAAGTCTCTGAATGTGATTCAACTAATATCCCACTTAATGGAACACCCACCTTCTCTTTATTCCTTAAGAATGTTTATGTGGTATTAGTGACCATCTGACATAATAAGACTAACATTTGTATAGTGGTTACTTTACAGCAGGTCCTATTTGAAGTGCTTTCTGGATGTTAACCCATTTGTTCATATGTGTTAGGTTTATTATGTTGTCAGTTTTGTAAGTGAAGAAATGGGGCACAGAAAGGTTAAGACACGTGTCCATAGTCAGTGGTAGCTTTCATGCTGGTGGTTAGGCTGGCTTGGAAGTTTGCTTTTGCCTCTGTGCTGTACTGCTTCTTGTACAATCAGGTGTCTGTACGTGTCTTAATATAAAACTTCTAGATAGAAAAAAGGTGGTAGTATTTTCTTCCTCATCTCATTGACTTATGTGCTACCTACCCCACTTGACAGATGTGTAACCCTCTTGAAAGTCCACTGGCACAGGCATAGGCGTGCTTTGCCCAATGTAAGTGAGTCTTGTTCTGTGTACAGAAAATAGGAATGACTTACCCAGGTGCCTTTGTTCCTGCAGCTGCTTTTAGCTGCTCACTCATGTCTGTAGACTTTCCTCATAAGCATGTTTGTGTAGTTACCTTAGTTTCTTGAGCAAAATGTCTTGCTGAGTTGAATATTTATAGACTAGATTCTTTGAGGTAGCCTTGGGATAAAAACAAATCTTCCTTTTCATATTCCAGAGCAGTTTTGCTCATTCAGAATCAGTATCTTCTGAAATGACCTGAAAGGCATTTACCCCAGTCAAACAGGTTTGTTATATATAGTGTGAGCACAAGTATGGGCATCTAAACAGGACAAAACAGAACAAAACAAAACAGCTTTTCATTTATGAAGTAAGACTATTTGACATCGTGTTCATCTTGCTCTTCATTTCTGACGTATAAACTGCAGTAATCTAATGAGTACCTTTTTTACAATTATTTTTCTCAAATATTTTCACAGAAATCTTTAAGAAACAGGTAAGGTTACTTAAGGCATTATTTTTATTTGTCTGACTAAATTTAACCATTACTTTATTTCAGTGATTCCTGTTTGATTGATTTGCCTTAAAATAAGATGTAAAACTTAACTTAAATATTTATTTTAATTGTTAGTTATCATACAGTCTCTGTACACATTATTTAAAATGAGCTTTTTTATATTAAGAGCCATGCTTTTATTAAAACTGTATTTTCTGTCCCCACAATGGAATTTTTGTTTATAGTTTGACAAATAGCTTTATGTATTTAGATGATTTTTATATGAAGTGAAAGAAGAGTTAAGAAAGAATAACAAGAGGATTCTTAGTTTTTCATAGTCTGCCTTTGTAGTCATAAACATGAGCCCAAGAGAAAGGTCAACTCTATATTCACTTAATTTCCCATTAACATTTCACAGTAATGCAATTCCCAATAGATATATTGCCACAATCTACTTTAATTCAAAGAGACTTTAATGTGAGATTCCCAAAGCTTTGCAAGCATTGGGGGGCTTAGTGTCTGAACAGCCCTGACGCTTGAGCACAAAGCGGACTCATTGTTCCCCCATGTGAGTTGCTACAGTGTGATCTGGGAGCACAGAACCAATATTGTGTTCAGTTGGACCTCTGGATGGAACATAATTACTCCACTTCAGTTGATGATGATCCAGGATACTGGTTTGTAATGCTCCCACACTTGTGAAAATCCCAGAGACTTTTAATTGCTGTAAAGAACTCATATTCCATGACTCATTCCAAAGATTGCACCATTTGGCTCACCTGAGAATGTGTCTACCCTGCATGTTCCCCTTATGTTTTTGTAGGGCTGTGTATACCTCTGAATGCATTATGAGTTTTTATGTGTGAAAGATGAAGAAATACATTTTGGTGCCTAGTTTTGGTAGGAACTGATGGATTTTAGGTTTTGATAGGTGCTGATAAAGAAGGGAGTTAGGATTATTCAATTATTCTGTCTGGCTGTGATCACATATTCTTGGAAGAGAAATTTATACCTATCAGTCAATAGTGGCTGTCCTGGAAGTGTCTTATCTTGTATGCATTTTGAATCTCTGGTGTTAGGGGCATCTCCACTTAGTGTTGTGAAAGCACCTTGCTGAATTGACTCTTCGTAGCTTTTTTCCCCTACTGATGTAGCCGTCTTTAACACCGTACAGATGTAAGAAGTACATCTTCTCACTTCCGCAGCTGTGTGAATCTCACCCCTACCCCTCATGTAGCCAGTCATCTTTTACCACCAGTTTGCCCACTCCATTCATGCCCTCCCTTGTCTTCTGCTTACTGACCTATGATTCCTGAGTTTAAGGATTTGTTTTGTTTATTCATTTATCTTTTTTCTTTTAATTGCACAAGTGAGTGAAATCATATGGTATTTATCTTTCTCCTCTGACTTACTCCCTTAGCATAATCCCCTCAAGGTCTGTCCATGTTTTCATAAATTGCAGATTTTGTCTTTCTTATGGTACACCAGCAGATGGAGATAAATGTATCTATCTACCTGTATTTTTTTTTTAAATCCTTTTATCCATCACTGGGCACCTGGCATTTCTATATCTTGGGTATTGTGAATAGTGTTACCATGAAATTGGGGTGCATATATATTTCCATATTCTTTGGGTAAATGCCACAAAATGGGGTTGGTGGATCACTTGGCACTTCTGTTTTTTGATTTTTTGCAGAATCCGCACATTGCACAGTGTCTGCTCCAGTTTATGGTCCCGTAGTGCCCAGGGTTCTTTTTTTCCACATCCTCACCAACACTATTTCTTGACTTTTAGGTAATAGCCCTTTGTACTGGTGTGAGGTAAAATTTCGTTGTGGTTTTGATTTGTGTTGCCCTAATGATAAGTAATGTAAAACATTTCCTTGTATCTATTGACCATCTGTATGTTTTTGTTGAAATACCTGCTTAGATCCTCTGCCCATTTAAAAATTTTTGTTGTTGTTGAGTTGTCCTAGTTATATATTTATTTTGGATATTAGACTCTTGTCTGATACATGGTTTGAAGGCATCTTTTCCTGTTAAGCTGGCTGCCTTTTTTAATGGTTTTTTTCATTAAGCTGAAATTTTTTAGTTTGATGGATTTATTTGTATTTTCTTTTGCTTCTCTTGCTTTTAGAGACAGGTCCACAAAATATACCTAAGAGCTTATTAACTGTATTTTCTACTATGTGCTTCATAGTTTCAGGTCTTATGTTCAAGTTGTTAATCCATTTTGAGTTGATTTTTAGATAGTGATCTAGTTTCATTCTCTTGCATATGGCTATCCAGTTTTCCAGCACCACTTATTGAAAAGACATTCCTTTCTCCATTGTATGTTCTTGGCTCCTTTGTTATAAATTTAATCCATACCACATTTAGGTGTGGCTTATTTCTGGATTCTTAATTCTGTTCCATTGATTTGTGCCTATTTGTGCCTATTTCAATACCATATTCTTCTGATTATAGTAGTTTTATATTATACTTTGAAGACAGGGAGCATTGTATCTCCATTTTTGCTCTTCAGAGTTGTTTGACTACTTGAATTTTTTGTGGTTCCATGTTTTTTAGTTTTTGTACTTTTTCTATTTGTTCTATTATCCTATTGTTCTATTCCTGTGTGAAGAAGGTCATTGGGATTTTTATAAAGATTATGTTAACTCTATATGTTGCTTTGGGTAAAGTGATGATTTTTAGCAATACTGATTCTTCTGATCTCTGAGCACAACTGTCTTTCCATTGTGTGTGTGTTCCATTTCTTTTATACTGTTCAGTTTTATAGTTTTCCTTCACTTTGTTATTCTTTTTGCTATGGTTGTAAATGATAGTGTTTCCCTCATTTCTTTTTCTGCTAGCTCATTATTTACAGAAATGCAATGCATTTTTGTATATTGGCTTTGTAGCCTGCCATTTTTTCTGTTTTTGTTTATTTTTTTCCTAACAGATTTGTGTGTATGTGTTTATGGAGTCGTTAAGATTTTCTGAATGTAATATATGGATGGTTTCTAGATATAGTGAGAGTTATTCTTTCTAGTCTAATTACTCTGGCCAGAAATCCCAGTACCATATTAAATAATAGTGATGAAATCATGACAAATCTTGTCTTATTCTTGGTAACAGAGGACAGCTGTGCCGTTTTTCCTCATAAGTATTATCTTGGCTATGAACTTGTCATGTGACCTTTATTACTGTTATATTCTTTATATATTCTTTCTTTACCAATTTTGAGAGTCTTTATCATAATGAATGCTGAATTGTTTTATTTATTTATTACATAAAATTTGTTTACTTTTTTTTTTTTTTTGCCTTTTGGGTGTTCCTCCCCCTTCCCTTTCCCCTTGTCCTCCCGCTCTGGTCACTCCATCTCCTCTTTCACTGCCAGTTGTTAGTCAATTTTTAGCCCATTGGATTCTTCCTTTTCTTTCCTGAAGCAATGTCCTCCCAGGTGAGGATGTGTTTTCCTGGGACACAGTGGCTGTGCTAAGTTTTCCAGGTTTATCTTTGTTGTAGGTAGTCAGTTCACTCATGTTTAGATTCTTTTGGTGCCTCCCCCTTCTTACCGGTCACCTCCCCCAGTTTCTGTCACATTTCGCTGCTTTGTTTTATAGTTCTGGTCTCTGGCATTAATAGCCTTTCTCCAGCTGATTTCCACAGAAAAGTTTCTTGATGGGAATAGGCACTGACTGATGGTTGGTCCAGCTCATAGTGGGGCCACTGCCCCATCTCTGTGGCCTTCTCCCTGTGGAATGGGAGGAGGGTACCTCGCTTGCACTGAAGGCATCTTTAAGCCAGGAATTTTGTTCCCATTGTGGAAATGTTGTGTTTCTGAGGTAGTTTGTCACTATAGCTGGTTTCACAGCCTTGTGTCCTATGGACCCGAAATGATCTTTTATCCAGGTCTTTTCTTTTTTCTCACCTCCAGTTTCATGTACATCTGCCCTTGATTTAATGATTTTGTGGTTCCTGGTGAGGATTGACTGGATTTGAAGTGATCAGCGAGGGTGACTCACAACCACTCCCCACATGGCCATGGCCCAGACCCAGCAGTTCCTCCCATCCAAAGGGGACAGCAAAGGAGGGCGGAACCTCCAGGACCATGGTTGCCCTGGTTACCTGGTGGAGTCAGGTGGAAATGGAAATGCCAGAACAAGCCCAGGGACTCCATCCACCTCTCACTCCCTGACCCCGGATGCTGAGTTTTTTATGAATGCTTTTTCTGCTTCTACTGAGATGACCATGGATTTTAATCTTTCATTTTGTTGATCTGTGAATCGTATCAATGGATTTGTATACATTAGACCATCCTTATATCCGGGAGTAGATCCCACCTGTCATGCTATGCGATATTTAAAATTTATGGTTGCATTTAGTTTGGTAATATTTTGTTGAGGATTTTTGTATCTGTGTTCATTGGAGAAACTGACCTGTGATTTTAATTTTCGTATTTTTCCGGTTTTGATATCTATGTTATGCTGGGAGGTTTTCATAATCGGGAGATTTTTGACTATTAATTCAGTTTATTTACTTGTGATAGGTCAACTCAGACTTTCCATTTCTTCATTACTCAATCCAGGGAGGGCCTGTGATGCAAGGAATTTTCCCATATTCTTTGAATTGTCAAATTTGTTGGCATACAGACTTTCATAGTAGTCTCTTATGAACTTTTGTATTTCTGTGGTATCCATTATAATGTATCCTCTTTTATTTCTTCACCCCCTTTTTCCCCATTCCATTTAATTTTATTTAACTCTTTTTTAATGAATCTGGCGAAAGATTTGTCAATTTTGTGGATTTTTAAAAACCAGTTCTGTGTTGCATTGATCTTTTACTTTTTTTTTTTTTTTTGAGACTTTGTCTCACTATTTTTGCCTGTGGAACTGCAGGCTCTCGTTGCCCGGGGTACCACAGACTCAAGCAATCCCCAGCCTCAGCTTCCCAGGTAGCTGGGATGACAGGCATGCGCCACCACACCCAGCTATTTTTTGGAACTAGGTCTCGCTACGGGCCCCAGGTTGGACTCGAACCGTGATCCCTAGCCCCATCCGCTTCATAGGCTGAAGCTTACTGGCACGAGCCACCATGCCCGGCTTTGATCTTTTACTTTTTATTTCCACTCTGATTTTTTTTACTCGCTCCTCTGACTTTGGGCTTTATTTGTTCTTCTTTTCTTAGTTTCTTTAGGTAAAAGATTGATTGTTTACTTGAGATTTTTTTTATTTCTTGAGATTAGCTTGTATTACTATAAACTTCCCTTTTAGTACTACCTTTGCTGCATCCCAAAGATTCTGGTAGGTAATATTTTCACTGTCATTTGTCTCCAGGTACATTTTGATTTCTCCAGTGACCCATTAGTTCATTAAATGTTGTGGCCATAGTTCTCTGAAGGGTTCTAAAGAGGTTAATATTCTTCAGATTGTAGAGCTTGCCTTTCTTTTAAAACTGGGAACAACTCTCCAGATTTCTATATCTTTGGGACTGTTTTTATTTACTGACTTTTCAAAACCTGAGATTTGAGTGTTGTTGCTTCCATTGGATTCAATTAAATACTGGATCTGAAAAGAACTAGCATTAAATTAAAAGCTAATGTCCTTGCAGAAACGTGGGGACTGTGGCAGCCGTGGACCCAGTGTAGTGCCACCTGTGGGGATGGTGTCAGAGAGCGTCACCGTGTATGCCTGACTTCTTTTCCATCCAGACCTGGCTGCCCTGGAATGTCCTCGGAGACCTCCCAGTGTTCCCTGGAGGAGTGTTCTGGTAGGTTTGTGCTTCCTTCAAGAGTTTCTCCCCAGAATCTCTATCAGAGAAAATACTGAACCCAGGTCTGCCTGGAAGTCATCAGTGTGGGTTTGGGAGTGGGAGTGGATTCTTTAATGTTTTGTTATTGCTGCTGGCTTTACTAACACTATTCACCAGTATGTTTGTGATTGGTAGTAGCATGTGGGTGAGATTATGAGGGATTCAATGCTGTGGAAGATAGGGAAATAGCAAGGAAATCTAAGTTAAGGATTCAGATATATGAAATCTGAAAACCACACAGATAGGGTGGGTGGTGGCTATTATTTCTTCCTAAGATTTTTTTTTGTTTGTTTTGTCATTTTCCCTCCTTTACTTCTTCCTACCTCAATTATGGAAAATCAGTAAGATATTTATTTTCTCTTCATAATCTCAGGGAAACCCCAGGAAATCAGATAGACCATTATTTGTCAAAATGAGTCAAGCTACCTGTCTTCACTCTGAAGGGCCCTACTTTATTCTTTACCATCCACAGCCAGAAGGATGCTATCACCTTGTAACTAGCCTTTTCCTTCAGCCTCTAATCCTCTTGAAGGCCCATGCTGGTGGGTACTCAGTAAGTGATGCAAATGATCTATAGATGTGATGTTCACATGGCAAAATTTGGATAGCTTCAGCTTGTGGAGCTGAACTCCATTTATTTGCCACAAGTTGCAGTAAAAAAAATAATAAATCCTTGCTCTTCCCATACACCATTCCACCTTTTGATATATAACTTAACCCCCCATGTGGTTGGTCAGCCTTTGTTATATGCTGATCCTTAGATAATGTCTTCTGTCAAGTCCTGCCTTCTTCTACTCTCTGCTCCCAGGTTGAAAAATTATCCTTACTCCCTTGTTCCTTGGAGGCTGAAGGAGTTGGGGTGTTTTCTGTGTTTGGCTCTCTGTGGATTTTGGTCCAAACCACAGGTACCTGATAACACCTTGGCCAGTGTCCCTACATGTAGCTTTAAAATATTCTTTTTGCCATTTCATCTTTACATCCAATACCATATGCCCTTCTCCCTTTATTTCAGCACCCAGAAAACATTTTTTCCTCCATGTTTTCCTTTTAATTACCCCAGACTCAGTTTCATCTTGTAGTCTAGCGTCCTATCCTGAGTCTGTTCTTTTTCTATTTACATTTCATACTGCTTTCTAAGGCTCTTTTCTTTATTCTTTTCTTTATAAGTCCTCTTCACTTGCCACAGTTCCTCCCTTGTGTATGATTGCCTTCATGTATACAAGCCCCTTTCCTATTGCATTAAGATATTCTACCTGGAGTTCTATAATGTGCAAATGGACTTAAAATCAGGTGCCTCTGGTTTGTACCGAAGCTTTGGTAAGTGATAGCACTTTGACTACTTAACTGACCATTTGCTATGTGCCAGCGGTATAAATACATCATTTCATTTAAATCGCACAGTAACTCTTCAAGGTATTACGCTAAATTCAGATATTGAGAGCTTGCTGACTGCCAGTTATTTTCCTAAATGCCTCACAGATAGGAAGTAGGTATATCATTATTTCCACATTAAAACAAAGACTTTATGGCATAGAAAGACTGAGTGACCTGCCCAGGATCATAAATCTAGAAAATGGAGCACTGGATATAATGCCATGCTAAGCTGCCTGTCTTGAATACTTTGCTTTATATTCAGGCCAGTCTAGAAGCAACACTACCCTGGAGTGAGCAAGCACTTTTAAGGATATGTGATGCTAGTATATGTGCTGCCGAAGCAAACACTAAGGATATGTGATGCTAATTCATGTTCTGGTATCTTAACTCTTTAATACTAGAGGGAACGATAGTAATAAATTAGTCAAAAGGATAATTGCTGCAGGTGCTTATATAAGTGGTCCTCACTAAATACTTAGGTAGATAAAAAGACCATTTTTTCCAAGTGTTCTATTTTTTTCTAGCCCTTTTCCACTCTTTGAAAATATAAATGTCTGTTTGCAAGCTGCCTGGGGCCAGGAAATCGTCACTTCGTAATAAGTAGGAAAGACTAACTCAGATAAAGATGAGTGAGACCAGTAGCTCTGGGGCTTTCCCCAGCCATGGTTTGTAGGGAGCCAGCCAGAGGCAAAGGGAATAGCCGAGTGACAGGTTCCTGATGTGATGATGCAAGTCATGTTAGGACACAGCTTTTCCGTCATTCAATGATTTTCACTGGGCTGGGAGTTGAGAAGTTATTGGCTTGAAAGAATGTTTTCATGCCTTGGCCTGAGCACAATTCTATGCTATTTTGGTTCATCTTCTTAGCAGAAGAATAGAGGGATGCATTTCTGGTATACCCACATTTAGTCTGATGGGACAGTGATCATTTTCTTATTAATTAATCCATTAATTAATAATGAATAATGAATCCATTAATTAATTTAATATTTGTTGAGTTCCAGATGTGCAAATTACTGTAATGAAGTTGGTAATAGATACATAAGGCAATTCCTTGTCTTGAAGAGGCTTATGATATAGTTGCTCATCAGACACAGAACTGGAGAAATACATAGTACAGTAGAGGACCTGCAGTGATGAACCATAGCTCCTTATGAAGCTTATAGAAGTGGTAACTCATGCTGAAAGCACCTTTGTTCTTGGAGGAGGTTAGATTTGAGCTGGATTTTGAGAGCTAAGGGGATGTTACCCAAGGGAGAAAGAACATTTTTGCAGAGGTGCAATTGATAAAAATGTGGAAGCAGAAGACAGCATATAAAGAGACCCAGAGAACTGAAAATAGTTTAATGTGGCTATAGAAAGTGTGTTGGAAGGAAGTGCTAAAAATGAGGCTGGAGAGGTAGCATAGCAATGAACCAGCAAATGTGAGTGAACTGTTCTTTCTGTAAGCTTGACCAGGAACTCAAGGAACAAGTTGTAGAGAGATGGCAGTAATGAGAGGGTTCTAGAAAGATCTTTTAAATGCAAAGATCTTGAATATGTTCTCTACTATGGGAAAGAAGCTATGCAGAGAGTTGGTGTGAAGGGGTATTCCCCCCCCTCCCCCCCCGCCCAGGGAAAGGTAGTAAGAGAACTATTAATAGCATTCCCCTTTATGTGGGGGAAACTTTCTTCACTAACTTTGTGGAAAAAGCAGTAAATAGAAGTGTGACTGCTGGTAAATTATGCTGGAGGAGAGAATGGCTAAGAAAGCTGGGTTGTTTTAGTCTCACGACTTCTATTTTTTGTGACCTCACAAACTGTGGAAAGGGGGTTAGGTGGAGGGTTTAAGGATGGTGATCAAACTTTGAGGCAATATTGTGGGTGTGGAAGGAAAGTTACATAGGGACTCAATGGGGGGGAATGTGTGAGTGCTGTGTGTGTAAGTGGGGGCATGGCCTGCATGAAAGTATTATTTTCTCCATAGATACTCCAGATCTGCATGCAGCAGCTGAGAATTCAGTGTCTCTGTTTACCTAGGGTTGGACTTTTGCTACAAAGCAAAAGGTTATTGGAGAGAAAATGGCTTACTTGATGGATCATGGGTATAGCTTGGGTAAGAAGAAAGGTAAGGCTGGGAGGTGCCCTGCAGATTGGGAGAAGGGGGATTTGCAGAATCAGAAGTTGCATTGAGGTTGAGTAACCGGTGTACCATTTAGAATGGGTGAAAAGGAAGAATTCAGCTGGAAGGTACTCTGTGATGATTAAGATTTCAAAAGAGGAGCAACAGACGATGAGAAGCTATGACATGTTGGATGGCACTGAATTCATCCAGATGGTCTCAGCTATTGGATGCTGAAGAATATTGGGACCTAGATGCTAGTAACTGGTAATGCCATGAAGTTGGGAGGAGTGGGGGGTAGTTTAGATGGATGGCATGGACATCAAAGAGAAGTTTTATATGAAGGTGAAAGAAAGGATTAAAAATGGGGGGGGGAGAAAAATGGCAGTCAGAAATGAGACAGAAGCTGGGCACGATGGTGCGTGCCTGTAAGCAACAGCTTATGGACTCATGGCTGGGACTGGGGATCTCGGTTCAAGATCTTCCCTGGGGCAATAGAGACCTAGTCCCAAAAAAATAGCTGGGCATGGTGGCACACACCTGTAATCCCAGCTACCTGGGAAGCTTAGGCTGGGGATAGCTTGAGTCCATGGTACCACGGGCAACATGAGCCTGCAGTTCCATGGGCAAAAATAGTGAGACCTAGTCTCAAAAAAGAAAAGAAAAAAGAAATGAGATAGAGGACACACTCTCTTGCTGGCCCTGTTTCTTGGAAATAAAGGATATGCCACAGTCTCCCTCCAAGAGGGTGGGTGTGCCCTCTGGGATAGGTAGGAGGCTAAGGGAGTGTTCTGTGGAAATCTTCGGATCTTAAGGAGTTTGGTTCTCAGTTGTCCTATAGACTAGTGTCAGAAGGAGAGGGGGAAGGAAGTGGGAAGATGGGTCCAGAAGGTGACATACAGAACTGGAGGTGATGAGACTGTAGGAAAAAAGAGATAGGACAGGTGTTTGGAAGAGCTTAAATGTTGGACAGTGACCAGAAAGGAGAGATGGTGGCTTTAGGTTTCCTCAGGTCCCCAGAATTTTGCTGGCAGTATCGGCTATGGCCCCAGGTGATGTTGGACACTTGGTGAAACATTTTGATAATGTGGGTCACATCAGTTTGGGAGAGCAGGGGAGGAGACAATACCACATGCATGGAGAGGACAACTGAACATAGTGAGAAGAGTGAAGAAGCAGAGTCTTCAACACTTAAGAATTAAGTGGGTATTAGTTGAGAAACCTGAGTTTACTATGTTGCCCCACCAGTTAATTTCTCCTGAGATGTGCAAAACTAGGTACACATTTTGCATTTCAAATCTTACATTTCATTTCATTTCACATTTCAAATCTTGGTAAGCATTTTCCAACATGCATCTTAAAGGTACATTTGACTGTAGATATCCCATATTTAGCTTATCCTAAGCAAGAATTTGATTTTACCTTGAAAGTTTCCTCATGATACTCCTCTGTGGAAAATCTGAGACATGTTTCAGTAGGAGACAGCAAGTCTGGGGACCTCCTTGAAGGTGGCTAATGTGGTCACCTCACTTGTATGGTTTCTGGTTTTCTGTTTGACTTAAGCTGCCAGATGAGGTACATATGTCAGCTCAGAAATCCTAGGGCTGGCTAATTTTACTCTTTCTTTAGCTGCTAGGTAATTAGAGTAAGCCACTGAGAAACCTTCACCCCATGCAGATTAAGCAGTACTAGAAAATGTATTTTTTCTTCCTTGTAGCTTTCCAGCCATCCAGTCCAGCTCCTCTTCCGCCCATAGATCCGGTGAAGTCCAACAACATTGTGACCATCACGGGGATCTCCCTGTGCTTGTTCATCATTGCAGCCACCATTGTCATCACGCTGTGGAGAAGGTTTGGCCGGGCCCCCAAGTGCAGCACCCCCGCCCGGCACAACTCCATCCACTCCCCCAGCTTCCGGAAGAACTCGGATGAGGAGAACATCTGTGAGCTGAGTGAGCAGCGTGGGAGCTTCTCAGATGCGGGTGACGGGCCTCCTGGAGGCCCAGGAGATCTGGGAATCCCTCTGACCTACAGGCAGAGTGTGCCAGTGACTCCCGAGGATGACGCCTCTGGTAGTGAGAGCTTCCAGTCCAGTGCCCAGAAGATCATTCCCCCTCTGTTTAGCTACCGACTTGCCCAGCAGCAATTGAAGGAGATGAAGAAGAAAGGCCTGACAGAAACCACCAAGGTGTATCACGTGTCTCAGAGCCCCCTCACAGATACTGCCATTGACACAGCAGCCAGCCCTCCCTTAGACTTGGACAGTCCAGAAGAAGCTGCAGCAAGCAAGTTCCGGATCAAATCCCCATTTCTGGAGCAGCCTGCTGGCAGTGCTGGAGAAAGGCCTCCCTCCCGGCTGGACTTCACCATCTCCCCAGCCAGTTGTGCTGTAAGCCCCAGCCAGACCCTGATCCGCAAGTCACAAATGAGGCACATGGGTGGCAGAGGAGGACTGTCAGAGCGGAGCCATGCCAGGAGTTCCCATTTCAGGAGAACGGCTAGTTTTCATGAAACCAAGCAGGCCCGACCTTTCAGGGAGAGGAGCATGTCCACTCTGACCCCGAGACAAGCCCCCAACTGTAGTTCCAGGACACGGACCTGGGACCAGTCTGAAGATAGATTTAGGCCTCAGAGTAGAGGTGCTGCCCTCTTTCCTGAGAAACTGGACAATTTCCAAGGGCTAGGTGGACCTAGTCATCCACTAAGTCCTCTTCCAAAATCCTGCACCTTGGGGCAGCCCACAAGGAAACTTGACCTGGGGGATCGCCAGGTGGGATTTATGGCAGGAGGTGAGAAACTGGAGCCTCACAGAGCTCGGAGGGGACCATCTCCCAGTCATAGAAGTGTCTCAAGGAAGCAACCTTCCCCCATGACCTCCAAAGACAGCTACCAGAGGGTCAGTCCTCTGAGCCCTTCTCAGTGCAGAAAAGACAAATGCCAGAGCTTTCCAGCCCAGCCAGAGTTCGCCTTTTATGACAACACCTCCTTTGGCCTTACTGAGGCGGAGCAAAGGATGCTGGACCTCCCAGGATATTTTGGGTCAAATGAGGAAGATGAGACCACCAGTACTCTCAGTGTGGAGAAGCTGGTCATCTAGGCTGACTCAGCCTGGGAACTCAGAGTGGGGTTCTTAGTTCTGGTGGTGGTACCAGTTGCTCATACTGCTGTGTGGAGTGCTTTGTGTGACGTTTGCATAGTGGGACACAATGTGGGGCGGAAGTAAACTCAGGAGGAGAATTTGTGTGTGCATGTGATTCAGTTCACAAGAAGAAGTTATTTATCCTGAATGTTCCCCTTTGTTAGACTATCCTATTTCTCTTGGCTTATCACTAATAACAATGATAATAAAATCTCAAGAGTGAACTAGGGCTTGGTCTCAAGTAAATATGAACGATGACAATGACAAGATGTGACTTGTGAGTATGAAATGCTTTGAACACTACACTGGCAGTTTCCAGTCTGAAACAGCTTTCTGAGAGTCTCAACTGTAAGGGCTGGAACAAAGTGAATTTGCTAACTTGACTAATTTATTAAGCTATAATTTATATATAAGAATAATTTGAAACCTGTAGAGATAGCATTAAACAGATTTCATGTTTGTTTATGTTAATTATGACTAGTAGGTACTAGGCTGCCTAGAAATGATGATACCACAACATGTTCTAGATGAATTGGAGTTGGGACTATCTTAATATTTTTAATGCAGTGATGAGTCCTGTATTAACGACTTGATGCAAAATTATTTGAATCATTCTGCTTTAGAGAATGTGATTATTCAAATAATGAGTCAGATGAAGACCCATACATCTGCCTTTGTTCAGAACAAAAAGTAAACACTTTAGGAAGGAAGGTCTTGTTTCCCAAGAAAGCTGCCTCAGCTCCTGGACCAGGCTGGCAGCAGAAGTCTGAGACTAGAAGTCTGAGACTGATGGGTGTATTTCTAAAATTAATGTTCCTCAGAAAGTGTGAATTGATATTAGGTATATGGAAAGTATAGATTATGACTTTGCTATTTAAGCTTTTTTATTGGAAGGAAGAGGTAAAGAGGGACATAGAGAAAAGAAGTCTTTCAGAAGTTCAGAAGCACTTGTTTTCTGATTCAGTCTTCCTACCACCTTTTACAAATGAGGAATCTGATTCTCAGGGGAATTTGACTCCTTCAGGAATGGGTGAACATGAACTCATTTAATTATTTTAAATATTATACTCTTTGCACTCTGCCATCACAGGCTAATAGCAGAAACTTCAAGAGAAAGCTGGTCTTTTTTGTAAGAACAGGGCACACAGAGTTCTCTGTAGTTGCTCTTCCAAAGGAGGAAAGCTTTCTATTATTTGATATTAGCAGTGGTCATGCAATTTGATCTCTTCAGAAGTCAGGACTAAACAAAAGAATTTAGGGTTGGGCTCCTGGGCTAGCAGTACATTATGCATCTAAATTGGTATTACAGAGAACTAATGCTATCATAGAATATATTTATCATCTACCTAGCCCAATCAGGTACCACATAGGCACTCTGCAGTCTGAGGGACTTCCTTTCAGTGACTGACCCTAATACCACATCTACATACATACCAGTTTT
Organism: Uropsilus gracilis; assembly: GCA_004024945.1. Taxonomy (NCBI): domain Eukaryota; kingdom Metazoa; phylum Chordata; class Mammalia; order Eulipotyphla; family Talpidae; genus Uropsilus; species Uropsilus gracilis. The sequence continues at coordinate 60,371 of PVHY01003738.1, forward strand.
CCTTCTCATAACTGCCACACCCATGCTGTCTTTGAGACTCATTCTTCTTTTATATGTATTGGGGTATTGGCTTGTTGGAGAGAGTGGGATCAGACAAAGACCACAAATGCAAATGCTGTACTTTTAAAAAGTTTCTTATATTTGTTGCGTTGCCACTTTATTTGTGAAATAATTTGCTTCCTTTTGGAAGTGGTTTAATAATTATTATCTACCTTTCAGGAATGGGAGGAATAGATTACTCATTGGTATCTGACAGCTGGTATGTGCTGATGCAAAGAAGAGGAAACCAGACTTTTTAATCTCCATTTTCTTTGTTTCTCATACTAAAAAGCTTTGTTCTCTTTCCAAGTTCATAGACTTGTATGCCAAATTTTGAGGACAGAGGGTACATGCTCACTTGTTCCAGATTTCACAGTGAATTTCCCTACAGTGACAGACTGAGACCAAAACAACTACAGGAAAGGTGAAAACAAAAAAACATTGTGAACAGAAAGATTTTATTTTTAATTATGTTCTCTTGTATATTATGTGTCTAAATTAGTATTACAGAGAACTAATACTACCATAAAACATGTTTTATCATCGACCTAACCCAGTTTTCTGTGACTCTAATCAAGAGCCAATTTCTGCGTTTCAATGTTAAGCTAATATGGCCTCTGCCTCTGAGAAAGAGAAAAGTACATGCTTCAACATTGTCTTTGGTGGATAAATAGAAAACTTCCTAAGAATTAATTTCTTATTTTTTACCAATGTGTTCCTAAACTCTAGCCTCATCAGCCAGTTAAGCAGAAACTCAATAAAGATTAAAGGACTAGCTACTCAAAAGTCCTCAAGCTACATTTGTGTCTAAAATCGAACAGTGTTCTATGTAACACTTTAAATCTTAAACTATTATACCTGTATTTTTAATATCCAGAAGCCTCTAAGAGTAAAGAGATCCTCATCTTTTGAGCCTGTTATTTTGGTTGAAAGTGAAGCTATCTTGAGCCTACCGCAATGTCAGTACATAATAATCACTTAATAAATTGTGAATGTAGATGAGAGAGTGCCTTCCAAGTAGACAAGGTACCTTGCCTTCCTAGCAAGTATCTTCTATTCACCCATGACTCCAGAGTCTGCACCATATCTTTGGGGCAGTTGCTCCCCAATTATAATTTCTAAAATGGAACTGATGGAGCAAAGAACATTCAGTATGCCAAGCCCTTGCCTTCACTACTCAGGTGATAATTAAATCCTTATCACTGTTCTCTCCTGAAGTTCTATTCTACTTCAACCTGACCTCATCATATAAAACTTTTATGATTTTTACTGTTTTCTTACTCTATATACATATCTTAAGATTTTGCACACTTTCTAGTTTCAACATTTTCGGACTCTTTTATATACAAATGACAGCATATTTAGAACTCATAATGTTCTTTCGATTATAACAATAGAGTCATAGTTTGGACAAAAATTAGTTTAGCACAGTCAAAAGTACAAGCTTAATTTTAACACTTCTTGTGTGATCTTAATCACGATGAGCCACTTTTCAGAATATAAAATGGGAATGGTAATAATGCCTATTTTGCTACTGGTTCTGCTACTGTGCAGACCTGAGCATATATTTCTTTTTCCTTCTTGAAGCCCAATTAAAATTATAATAAAGTAATATAAAGTGTACAATACCCAAAAGCAGTTTAGGAAGCAGGAAAATAAGTGATTTCAGTTTCTGGGCAACAAACTGAGTTTTGTTGAAACTGAGTAGATGAAGGACATGGTTGGAAAGTCTTGCAGGAGGCTAGGGAGTCTCTCTCTGTTAGAAGCTCACAGGACTGTGGACACAGAAATTACCAGTGTAAAGAGAAGACTGAATTTGGTCATCCTCCACACTGTTCCTCAATTCTGGTGCCAAGAACCCCCAGCAACTAGGTGTTTAATCACATATAATTAACCACCTAGTGAGTGACCAGATGGGACTTTTTTTCTAAAAACTCTGAAGTATCTCTCTGAGAAAGCTTAGGCTACTGGCTATGGTCAGTAAACCAGCACAAACCCAGCTACCTCCTGGCGTTCATAAGCTGACTGCTCAGCCTGAATGGAGCCTGCCAATCAGCCAGTTCCACTCATGTGCTTGGGTTCCTAATAAGTCTTTGTCATGTCCTATTCTTAAGAACAGCTTGACAAATGAAAATCACCCAGCACTTGAGAAAAGGCTACAGTGTGCTATAGATAGAGAAAAACAGCCCGTGAGGAAACAACTAGAATTTAAGAAGCATAGGGGAGAGTTGGGGAAAGAAAGCCTGAAAAGCTAAATTATTTAAAAGATGTGAAATGATACATCTATTAAGTGAGCATATATTGTTATAAAAAAGAACTTTAAAATAAGAAACTCTCAGAAATGAAATTCAGTAGAAGAGGTGGCTGCCTGCGGCCTAGGTCCTGGCTCTCAGAGCTTCCTTGCCAGCAGGGAGCGAGGGGGGTCAGGCCTCTTGGTTGAGTCCCCCAGGAGGGGGGACAGGGTAGGGAGAGCAGGCCCCACCCACCAGTAAGTGGCTGCTGATGGGTAGCCACTTATAGCCGGCCTGTGTAGTGCCATGTAGCCCCCAGCCCCTGGAAGCCAGGGGCATGGAAGGGCACGCGGTGGTCCAGTCGGCCCACCCCCGTGCTGGGAGCTTCTGGCAGGGGGGTGGGGGGGCTTCCATCTCTCTTTTACTTCTTACTCCAGCTAAACTTCCGAGGAACCAGAATATGTGCAATGCCAACCCCAACATAGAACGGGTGAGGGACCAGGCAAAAGTCCAGTCCACAGACCTGAGCTGGACACAGCAGATGGACAACCAAGTGAACCAGTGCATGTAAGACCAGAAAAACAACTGTAGAGACACGATGTCACCATGCACATTTCTGCGCTTGCCGGGCCAAGACCCAGGTCTTCATTTTGGAGATATATTCAAGGAGAGTAACACACTCTCCCCTCATTACGGGAGAGGAGAGGATGACCAAAGAGGGGATAATGGGCCCCCACATCAAAACTGTGAACTGAAGCAGAGGAGATGATCTTCAAAGGCCACTTGCAGAAGCCTGAACTCACAGAGAAACTTCTTGACCAACACTGGCTGGGGGCAAGACCCCCTAAGTCTGACACCAGAGCCATAAGGAAAAGCAGCAAAGCAGTGGAGATGGGACTGGATTGGAGAGGACGGCCTGCAGCAAGAAAAAATGGACAGATCACAAATGAATATAATCTGGCCACCCAATGCAAGCTTAAGACTGAAAATCTAACAGCAAGACTCACCTGGACCCAACAACACAGTCCCAGGGAAAAGACACTGACATAGGAAAGAGACTAATGGACTCAGCACAGCTAATAAACAACAAAGAGTGGGCTTTGAGAGAATGGAAGGGGAATCAGAGGGAGGAGGGAGGGGAAAAAATAATAACAGAGGTTGTAACCTAAAGAACAGAATAAAATTGTATAAAATATTTTTTAAAAGGAAGATTGTTAAAATAAGTTAGAAGCAATTTCTCAAGACCTAGACCAAAAGTACATAAAATATGAGAGAATAAATACATGCATCAATAAAGAAGCTATCCAAGAAGAAACTAAAGTTCTAGAAAGAAACTAAAGGAAGAAATTTACCAAGGAAATAATGCTATGAAAATTTCCACAGCTAAAGAAGCTTTCCAAAAAAAAGGGGGTGTCTCCTGAGTACTGATTAAGAGGAAAGGAAAAGGTCAGACATCACCTGGAAGTTGTTGAACACTTTACATACCAAAAGAATTGTAAGAGCATTCCTGAGGTGAGAGTACAACAGTGAGATGTTCATAGAAAAGGAAGATTCCAGTTACCCTGCCTCTCCCACAGAAGGGTGGAGCTCAGCAAAGAGGAGAGGCTAGAAAAGACTGAGAGAAGGACTTGGAAAAAGAGACTAGAAGATCTGAAGGAAGAAAAGGAGTAGTAGACCTGAAGGAGCCACATGGAGTAGAAGGACAGGTGAATAAGCCATACTTACTTCTCGGCCTTGGAATTGTACCAGGGACTTTGGGGACATGGAAGGGGACACTTGAAAGATCAGAGATATGGGTGAGAGACCTGTGGGGAGGCTGACAATAGCAGCCTCTATTTTGACTTGTGCTCTGATTTTGCTTTTCCTTCCAGACATTCCTGGCCCTTTCTGTCCCTCTTCTAAGGGTCCCTACCAAAAGGTAGGCTGAGGCAAGCTTTCTAGCCTCAGTGACTCTGCTTTGGGCTAACCTCATTTGGCTGGGCATTTCCCACAAGGGGATAGGTAACTGAGTGTTTCATAGGGAAACTTTTAACTATATTCTTTATCGTCTCTCTATTGCACACTAATTGTATTAAATTTCTTTTCTGTTGAAGGTCTTATGCCCTGAAAGTTTGTTTTGTCTTTATGTGGTCAATTGCAGAACCTATATAGAGTAGGAAGTTTGGGGGATCTTGGGGTGCTCCTTATTCTGCCCAATAACAAGGGCACACCAACTCCTACAAGGAAAAGTTATCATACTGATGTTTTTTTTCTATCTAATTTTTAAAATAATTTTTCATTAGTTAATTAGAAAGTAATATAATATCTTCAAAATTGAGGGAGAAATGATTTTCAACCTAAGGAATCTATATCCTCTCAAATGCTTTGTGTAAACAAAATATAGATATTGTTAGACATACAAAGACTCATGAAGTTGCTTGCAATACTACTTTTCTTGAGAAGTTATTTGCCCATATACTTCATCAGTAAAGCAAGTTTCACAAGGAGGACTAGGGATTCAGGAAGCAGCAGATGTAATCAAGAAAGTGAATTGTGTGGGTGACTTATTCATCCCTTTATATTTGAGCAAGAATAGGACTTGAGGAAAGACAAATTTCGTAGAACATAGAGTTGGAGGAATTTAAGATATACAATAAGCAAGGAATGTATGAAAAGAGGAAAAGCAAGTAGACATTTAAAAGCAATAAGAAAGTCCCAATAAGAGAAGAATCGAATTAGAACAGGTTGTTGGTGGGTTTCAAAGAAAGCATTCCAAGCAATATATGGGATGAGCAAGATGACACAGACTCCCTTTTCCAACAAGAAAGGCAAACAAAAAAATTTAACCATGACTTTGGACAATTGAGCAGCAGTGTTCTGACATAGATTACCTAGAATGAGACATTTCTTGAGTCTGCTGTGAAAGAAAGTATTCATAGACATAATAGCATTGATGCTGTTAGTGGAGAACTTAAGGACAGATCATAGGAGACATTGTTGTGGTCATGGTACTCTAATAAAATACAGCTGTGTAGTGTTGGGAGGCAGAAGTAGAGATGGAGAGTCTGGGAGAAGTAGGAGCTCAGATAGCCCATTCTCACAAAATGGAGAGTTCAAGAGGCTGTGTGTATCTGAAAGAGATTTAAGAAAAAAAGTTCAAGGGATTGAAGTTGGAAAGTCAACAGACATAAAATAAAAACAGTGATGTAACTATTGCCTGATGTACCAGAGTGATATTAAAAAGCTGATTTTTTTATCTCCTGTGCAAAAGTCAATAAGCCATGTCATAAAACAGCAACTTATCATATTTATACAATTGGAGAGCTTCAGCAGGAGAATTAAAAGTCAGGAAGGTAAATGTGGTTGCATTTGTAGAGGAAAACTAGGGAAGTCTAAAAGCAAGGAGCCATTGCTTTTGTTGTAAATCCTCCAGTACTATTATTTTTAATGTTGACAAAACAAAAACCAAACACAACAGTCCTACTTTATAAGATGATGATGAGCATCGAGGATTATCTTTTACTAGTACCTGGAAATTGAATTGGTAAGACATTTTGTGCCTGTTCATAGAATTTGTTACTGGTGTTACTGGATCTTGTTTTTTCCTCCTTGGGGATTCAGGGTGGCTGTGCCCGAGCTGGCCTGTTATATGTTATTTCTCCCAACATTCCAGGTGTGAGGATCATCTTTCACTGGTCACGTCTTCAGATGCCCTCTCCACCGCTGTTGTGGGAACCCCCATCCTGCACCCAACACAGTTATCGTGTGTTCTTTGACAGCTGCCAGAAGACATCAAGCCATGTTGATTGCTATAAATCTATCTCATAAATACAAGTACATAACTTAAAACTTAATCGTCAGCTCATAATCATACTACATTAAAAATATAACTCAAACTGTACAGTGTTTTATCATTTCTGATTTCTGAGCTTTTTATGTCTTAGAACTGTTAAAATAATTTTCTTTAAAACCAAACATTATGTGCTCATTATAGGACATTTAAACAATAGATATAACATGGAGCATCAGTGTAGAGTTGCAAGAAAAACATCCCACTTTGTTAAAATGAGAGGATCCTGAGCCCCCACATCACTTCTATAAAAAGTTATACTCAGAAGTCACTATCTTTCCCATTCTTTCTAACCCATTTTCTTTGCAGTATTTCTTTGAAGTAGCATGGTGGGGCCACTGTGGTAACACCAAACATTCATCACCAAGGATTGGCTGGGCTCTGGAGATCAAACCTCTCACGGGATAGCCCAGACCCCATTGGTGGACACTGCTGCAGCCCACCCAGAGTGACCATGCAGCGACATAGCGTCCTGAAATTTTTTGATGATTCCGTTGATGTTGACCAGGAGACAAGAAAATGCTTGAAGAAAATACATGGAAAAGAGGACCGAGAGCAGGGGGTATGGCGATGCCATCCAAAAGAGACTTTTATCATCCAGAGGAACATGAAAAATGTATATTTTCTCTTGATGCCAGGACTGAGTGAGACCTAAAGACTCTGCCTTGATAGCCAGAGAATCCTTTGAGTGGAAAGTGCTCGATGTGAAGTCAAGCCATGGAGAAGCAGGGAAATCTGGATTCTGAATACTGGTTGGGGAGGACCCTGTACTCGCTCTTCTGGCAATGACAAACCTGATTTCTAACATGTATCTTCCCACTGCCCCAAACCAATTAACATTGGAGTAAACTACCTCCCTCAATAAAATAATTGGCTTAAAAATACTTATTTCTATACATTTATATTCTTGTTTCCTGCATTCCTTACACAAGATGTAAGTTTTTTTTTATCTTGAAGCACTTCACTTTAAATGTATGAATCTTAACCTCTTAAAAAAATCTAATTAAAAATTAATGCGGCCTATAAAAGCCAAGTGCATATATGCTTAAGAAATTGCTGACTCTAAATGATAATGGTTAGATACAAATTTAAAGTAATAAAGTGACAGTGAAAGATATTCATTGCATCACGAAAATTTATTAATATTTCGCCCTTGCCATTCTTGTTCTGCCTCCCTGCTGACCATAAATATAGAGCTGCCTGGGAGAATTTATAAGCCTATATTCCCACACTGCTTAACTCATAAACCAGTTTTGCATTCATTGCATTGTTTTATAGTTATTTATATGCTTTTGTTCCCAATAGTGTTTGAGAGCTGGGAGCAGGGATCATAAAGTCTATTTCTCCTTGTATCCCCTACAAGCACTTTGTAGGGGGAAGTTCATTGTCTCTGGAATTTGGACTCTCCCTCTTCCCAGCTGCACAAGCTCTTGCTTAGTTTCTCATCACTGTGGACTTTAGTTTTCTCCTTCGTAAGGCAAGAATACTCTCCTTATGCGGGTTCATTGGTAGTATTAGGTGAGATGATGTGGTTTCTAAGGTTTCTTCTCACTGCCCACAACCAGATAACACCATCCTCTCTAACCACCCTTTCCAAGCTTGTAAGGCCATCATAGTATTTTACTTGTCTCTAGAGTCAACTTTCATTTCAATTTTCAACACTGACTTTTTTTCATAAATTATATATATATGCACATATAAATTATATGTATTACATATATAGATTATATCTAGTATATAGATTACATATAGTAATTACATATCTATAATATATGGATAAATTATACATATATATATACATTATTTATATAGCATATCCTTTAAATATATAAAATCCACTCCCCAATCAGTTGAAGCCACTTGTGATGTCCTGTCTTCTTTGCACTAAAAATATTCTTGCTTCCTAGTACAGAGAAAACACAGAGCTAATGATGAGGGTGAGCTGAGGACACCTCATTTCACAACTCTAGGGGAGCAAAGTTCCCACACACTGCAAGGTGGCTGGCAAAGTTGTGCAACTTCACAGCCCCTCTTCACAGCATGCAACTTGTAAAACTTCCTTGCCTGCTCTTCCCTGTCCTTCTGCCTTTGCTTGCCATCTCCTCCCTTACCACTAGCATAAGGTTTCTTAGAGGAGGTACTTTTCATTTCTTTCTTTTATCAGCTCTTCTCTGCCCCCTATTTCATTGCACTCTAATTTTTACCTTCATGATATTAAGACTTATTCCAGTAAAAAAATAACTCTTATTTCAAGACCTTTGCATTTATATTTGAATCACTATTTTATACACCTATTGAATCACTACTATACACACCTCTCCCAGATGAAAACCTGTATCTTGTTTTATTTTTCTCCATAATGCTTAATGTTAATACTATACTTAAAATTCATAATATGTTCATACTAAAATTTCACATACTTACTTGTTTTTTGTATGTGTGCCCCACATAGAATGCAAGCCTAAAGGGCAGGGATTTTCATTTTCTACTTTACTTTTGATGTTGGTTTATTCTTCTTGTCCTGAATAGGTGCATAATGCATTCATTGACTCAACATATAAATGCTGTTCTAGTTTCCATCATCATGTTCTCTTCTGGATATTCTCCTATGTTTATTTTACTTCTTATATCCTTTTGTCTCTTTTCTTCTCCTTACTCTTAAATGTGGACAATTCTGGGTCTGCTCATGTCACTTATTATTTCTCCAGGCAAGCCTACATTCAGGCATCTACACTCAGGGCTTCAACTACCATTCACAAGATGAAATTTCTCAAATGTGCCTTTCCAGTTTTTGACTGTGCTCTTTCCATCTTCAAAGTGGTCACTCCAACCCAGATCCAGCACATCCTTATTTCTTCACAAATTGTTCTATAATCTAGAAACACTGTCACACAACTTACCCTTCTCTGCATGCCTGTCCCCAAGTCAAAAACTTAGGATTCACTTTCACTTTCTCCTTTCTTTTATCAACTCTCTGCATGTGGTAGGTCATCAAAAACTGTCAATATTATCAAAGCTTCCTCTATCTATTGCACTGTCTTGTGATTTCTGGCTTGTACTGTTCCATTAATTTTCTAAAAGTCCTTTATTCATGAATAAAGAATGTCTCTTCATTCATTCTGTATTTGGCAGCCAGGGCATTCTTTCAAAGATGCAAATCTGACTTTGACATTCCCCTAGAGAGTTCTCTTTAGTGACTTCCACTTGTCTGCTGAAATCTTCCAAACTACTCATCAGGTATGGAAAGATCTTCAAGATCTGACTCATTTCCACAATGACATATATCCTGCACACTGTGTACAGTTCCTTGAAGAAGTCACTTTCATCTCCTGGACTTTGCACATGCTGTTCCTGATACACAGATTCTTTTCCCTGCTTTGGTTCTACTCACATCCTCTGTGATATCTACAGGCAGAGACAAGGAGTTTCCTCTCTATCTCCTCCCACCATTAAGTAACCCCCTTACAGCATGGATTACATTGTTACATAAGGGCCCAGGGTAGGGGTTGGCACAGAGTTTTCATGCATTCAACTTTATTACATTGAAGAAAAATTATTCCTCCTCCTGCTTTTCCTTCTCCTCTCATACTTAACACATACTCTTATTTATGTGTTCGTAAGACACTCTGTGTCCCTGTGTTACACAATTACTATTTGTACAGAAAAGAGGAAGCCACCCATATCACTGCCCAGAGTGGCCTGTCAGGAGGCTTAACTCCAGTCTCTTTGACTCTGGAGGGACTTCATGGGCCATTTAGCCTGTCAGACTTTAGTTTCCTCATCCAAAATGAAGAGAGGAACAAAGCAAGCAAGACATGTCAGTGGAGCTAAAGTAACAACCATGACTCCATGGTAACCAGTGGATGAACTTTACCACTCTAAACTCAGGTCTGTGTTTTGTCTTTTCTGTGGGGCACTTAACAATTCTGTGCATTCCTCCCATGTGTACCAGAGTCACAGGTGGTTATTTTAAACTGCAAACTCCAGGACAAATAGCCCTTCATGCTTAGGGTGTGGTTGAGCAGAATGCCTGGTCTCATGTGGCACCATGAAGGTGGCATTAAGAGAGTTCACAGCATCCTCTGAGCAAATTCATAAGTGACAAGATTGGAAGCTAGACTTGTTGTCATTTTACCTATATGTTACCAGGAAAAAGTTTTGCTCCTAGTAAACGGAAGACACCAGTATCTATAAAGGAATAATAAAGGAAATTGATGACATGATATGATGAATCCAAATCCTTCTGGCAAAATGTGGGCTGAAAAAAAAAGGAAAGAATTGCCCAGATGCCTCTGTGCTAGCTGATTGTGCACGTAGCAGGTGTTCTGTGAACTCTCTTTGGATGAACATTGAGGGAACTGGAGAGGGTTATGCTAGGTGCAATAAGTCATAAGGTTATGCTAGGTGCAATAAGTCAATACCAGACTTGGACTATAAAGAAACAAAACAAGGGACAGACAAAACTAGATCAAAACAAACCCAGAAAATGACTGCATTGGAACTACTGGAGGACTGTTATATGTGGATAGGGTAGGGTAGGGAACAGAGGTAGGCAGGGGACCTAATGGTGCTTGTTGTGGATTATATGCATTATGGGGGCTTTTGTGGTGGGAGTGCTTAGGTAACATACAGCTGAGGAAGTTGTAGACCTAGTCTCTTAAACACATAGAGTGTTGTAAACCAATGTTACCTTCAAAAAAATGATGAGGAAATAAATTCAAAAACAACAACCAAAAAAACCCAAATAATAATGAACTCTTAGGAGCAGCCAGTCATATCCCTTAATAAGACATGCATGATCTTAGCATCACTGTTACATAATGAAGACTAATTTTGAATAAATATCTAGAAATTTAGTGAGGGAAGTCAGCAAAAAATTACACATAATTATAAAGAAAAAAGCCTGAATACCCACTGATATGAAGCTGATTCAGACATGTATGTTAAATAAGAGACAAAAATAAAAACTGACATCTGTATGCTCATGAATTGATTTTGGTCTGCCAATTGGTTTTGGACAAAAAATTTTAATAAGAATCCTTTTTCAATGGGACCCATACAATGCCAGTCTTCCAACATTTCATTACCTTGTTTCATTCATTTGTATAACCCATGAAACTCCTGAGAGCAGGAACCCCTGTTTTAGATGATACAGAATCCAGAAAGAGAATATTTGGGTACCAAACTGGCCAAAAATTAGAATTTGGTCAAATTTGACTTAACTAAAATGATTCAGAAATGATTGCATTGTTTATTTTATAAGAGATTTGTTGATTGATAAAACTAGTTAAAAAAATTAAAAGTGAAGAAGGCTCATTATAAGAAATTCTCCAGAGAATCTTGCGGGTTTTTTTCCACTTATCACTAGTGGACTTATGAGTTTTATATGACTGCCTGGTACAGAGTTATATGATTCTGCATGGCCTCAGGGACTCAGAGACCATGGACTCACTGAAGGGGGCACAATGCCTGTGGCCAAGAAAGAATCTCCTGATTCAACACCATGTTCTTTCCTCTGGCTCCCGACGCAAAACATGATTTACTATCACATTGGGCACTGGAAGGAAGGGTAATAATTTCCTAATCTAAAAATGATCAGCCTATAGAAGAGTCTGTTGCAAGATTATATGAAGCTGATATGAAAATTATAATAAAATAAAGACAGCTAACCTTTATTGAGTGCCTGCTCTCACATCATTTCAAGCTCTTACCTGTAAGAAATTAACTTATTTCTCACATCAACGCTATAACATATTTTTTCATTTTAAACAACCCCAGTCTTCCTACACTCAGATAAAATGAACAAGTTGGGTACAACGAAGTTAAATGGTTTTACTCAAGAAGTAAAATAAGTGGTAATTAGCAAATGACCAAACCAGTTTAAACTCAGGCAATTCAGCTCCAAAGTAAATGTATTTAACCATGTTGTAGTTATTTCCCTTATATTTAAGAGAGAATGAGGTAATTTAAATGCAACAGCAAATTATACACTAGCTTGCATTAGAAAATCAGGTGATTTATTTCTGGTATCCAACAATGTGGTTTTTATTGATATTTTTGGTTGACATCCAACATTTGTATCCTGCAATACAAATGTACAATTTCTTTGGAGAGTTCTAGAATTAGAAAATATTTTTTGAAGCCAACTGGATGGAGATACCAAAATGATGTTCTTGTTTTCCTAATTGCTTATTGGGGAAACACATGGGGGTAAGCAGCTCTCAGCAGAAGAGTCATGGCTCTCCCTCCGTGAAGTTTCCATCTGTTTCTACTTGACCACTGTTGGGTGCAGATGTTCTCCTCTCAGCACAGTCCCCACAGTGAATGTTTTCCAACTGCAGCTTCTTGTCTAAGCAAATCAAGGCAGAATGATGTCTTATGTAGGTTGGACTCTGTCTGCCCTAAAATAACCTTTAATAAAAGATTATTCTTCTGTTGCTTTTGTGTTGTGTTCTCAGAGATATGGCACCCTCATGTATTCAATGAAACTATGGTTTTGCATGTAAGAAAAAAATTAACTTTAAATTTTAGATATTATAAAACAAATTCCTCTTGAGAGGAAATGGAGACTTGTGTGTTTCTTACCCACAGTTGTAAAAATAGCATCATGACAATGATGTTTACTTGTCTTAATTTGTAAAAAAAGAAAAAAAAGAGAATTTATAAGGTTATGTTAATAAACGATTGCATTATATGAATCAAAATAGAATGGTCATTAGTGAGAAATTTTAATGTAGTTTTCATATACTTAAAACGTGGCAAATACTAAAGGAAGAGAAAGAAAAAGGATATCTCTGATTCCTGACATTTAAGGGTGTTCCTTTCCAGTCTGTGAAATTGGCAAGCAACTAATGGGTAAATCACAGGATATGTTTATAGTTCTCAGGTGACACTTGTCCATGTTCTATTACTTAAGTTCCACTAAGACAACTCAAGTGAAAAAGGAAGCTTTTTTCTCTTTTCACTTAGACTTTTAATTACAATACTCACATTTAAGAAATTTGATTGTTTTCTAGACTTGGAGAGGGTGTGGTGACTAGAAGAGCTGAAAGTTGTCTGTATACTTATGTAGAAGTTTCATGGACTTGGCAGAACAAAATGTCTGAAAGTATTTAAAAAAGAGAAGCTGGTAAGATATAGAACAGCAGGACTCAGGAATAACTAAGTTTTGCATGAACTAGAAGTCATCTGAGGCAGTACCTCAGAAACTGGCCATGATGGATCAATGTCCAGAGACAAGAACAGAAAACAAGAAGTGGGACCAGATGCAGCTGGGATAACTGATGTGTTAAAAGTAAAGGAAAAAAGAGGAAAACTAAAAGTATGATCTAAGAATTCAAAACATCACAAGCCTGGAGTAGTTGATGCCACACATTTCCCTACCCACAGGATGTCACATTTTATGCAAGGTCACATTTTAAGCAAGGGTTTGTTTGAGAGGTGCTAGATTATATTCTACATACTCTATTTTAAAAGTGAAAGAGGTGAATGCACGAACATTCCCTAAAGAACAGTTAAGCAATATTTTTGCTTTAGTGCTTAAAGGGGTAAGACTTCAGATTTCAGAATTAATCCAATCAGGTGTTAAAGCCACTGTTTGGTAGAATCCAGGACTGGTAGCACAGGAACCACCTTTGAGTAGAAGGCCACCCTTAAACAACTGAGTAGCACTCCAGGCTACGCAGGGATCATGTAATCTTAACAAGTTCTGACTCAACACCATTACCTGCAACAGGTAACTTTTTTTTTTACTACTTAAGCTGAATAATGCTGAGAGCATGAGCTTTCCTTGGGGCACATGGTTGCAGGTCCTCCATAGGGTAAGGCCTAGGGAAAGGTCTTGTTAGTTTTTCTAAAAGCAAATCATTCTCAGTGGGCTCCTAGAAAATGTTCTATTCTACTGAGATTTGATTGTAGAAATTTTCCAGTAAACTTTAAAAAAAACACCCAATTTCCGATAACACTTAGAAAATGGGACAAAGTGTGGGAAAAACACTTTTTTTTGTTGCATTGAATGAAACCTTGAAAAGAAGACCTTGGGAATGAGAGAAAGGTGGAATGGTAAAGAGGACAAAACTTTTTGATTCTAAGTGACAGGAGGAAACCTTTCTCAACTTAGAATGCCTAATGCAAAGGGAAGCCCTACTGGTCTGAGGCATTGTATCCATGAGTACAGATTCAGGCATGATTGAGAAGTCTTGTATTTACAGAAATGGAAGTGTCCATGAGAGGACAACAGAGAAGTGGACAGAGTTGGAAGGCGAGAACATGGAATGTCCGTAGCGGTCAAGAGATATGTGCAAGTGAGTGTGTGGGAAGGTATTGAAGGAAATGAACACTGCCAAGCTAATTTGTTTTTTAACTGCTGAAGGATTCTTAAGACAGTTTCTCTAGATGCTAGAATTCATGAGGTGGTGAATAGCAACAATATATTTATCCATACAAGTATAAGCATGGGGAAAGAAAATGCAGGGCAGATGTATTTTTAATTCCAAAAATGCAATGATGGCATTTAAAAAATCTGAAACAAAATGATCCTTCATAATTTACCATACTTTAACTTATAACATCCTATTTTATGTTTCTTTCTAGGCTAAAATTCTCTTCTTTAACAATGTTTTCAGTAAGTTTCTTTTTGGCAAAATAGCTATTAAAATACCTTTTGAGCCCTACAAGCTGGGAACAATTTTCCAGTCTTAATTTCATTCTGCCTTAAATTGGAAATTTGAATGGCAGAGATGAATTACCTCCAAATATGATTTCATGACTATTTTCAACAACTTTTCAGATCAATGGCCACTTGACCTGCTGTTGTAAAGAAGGCAGATGTTACGGGTAAGAAACCAACTCTACAGTTTCCCAACTAAGCAATTACCCATCTTAACTCCCTGGTTAGGAAGTAAATGAAACCCAGAAAAGTTACAGAATTAATCAATGCTACAATTGAGATTCAAACCAGGTCCTTAAAAAATAAAGCTTTTGAGTTTAAATAATTTTAGATTTATAGGACAGTTGTATGATTTAAAGAGTTTAAAATAGAATTCACCTATAACCTTCATCAACTATAACCATAATGTAACTTTATAATGTCCCAATCATGGTTTAATTATTGAAAGCAAGAGAATTAACATTGGGAGATACTATTAATTAAAAATATAGCTCTTGTTTGAATTTTGTCACTTTTCCCTCTAGGGTCATTTTTCCCTGTCATTCTGGGATACACTCTAGGATCTTACATTGTGCTTCCTTACTATGTCTTAGTTTCTTCTAACCTGGGTATGTTCCTCAGACTTTGTCTTTTATCACCTTGACACTTTTGAGGGGTATCAGCAAGCAATTTGCAGATGTTTTCCCACTGGTAGATTGAGGCTGTTCATTTTCAGCAGGAATCCCATGGGGGTGAAGTGTCCTCTGTGTGTCTTTTCAGGAAGTACAATATGATCTATATCCACTGATATTAACCATGCTCACCTGGGAAAGAGATTATCTGGTTTCTTCACTACCGACTAGTTTTATTTTTCAATTGGTAAATATATTGGTGGAGATACATCAAAACTATGCTAATCTCTTGATTTTCCTCAACCTCTCACCCACCTAACAGTAGGTCTTCCCGGAAACATTATTACCATGTTACTTACCTAGTAATAATTTTAGAATTTATGTATATTGATATATATGGCTGCATAGATATTTATTTTATTCTATGCAGTTTAGTTCAAAAATATTGCTAATTATTTAGTAGCTCAAATTGATCCACCTTTGGCCATTAGGAACTCCTTTAGGTTGCCTGTATCCGTTTATCAAGTCACACCATAGAGAGCTTGTCGCCTTGGGACTTATTTTCTGACACAAGATTCTCCAGGCTCATTTAGATTTTCCTTGCCCATATACTAGAGCCAGCCTCTTCTCCATGGAACCTATAAAACAAGGCCTTTTTTAAAATACAAACTTCTTATGCCCTTTCCACCAACTTATCTTACACCATAAACTATTTTGACCTGAGACTTTTATAAATTTTCTCAGAAATATACCATAAAGGTAGATGGAGTTTGTCCTTGTAGTGTTTGTCATAGTTTGTAAGCATCACCTTGTGACTGCTTCCAATGCTACCCTGAGATTCTTTAGGTAAGCGGTGGAAGAAGGATGAGGAGATGTTGAAGTCGGTTTGAGTTTAGATAAGGTTATAGATATAGATATGATGTAGATATAGATGAAGATCTAGAAAGGTAGACTGGTAAAATTCCTGGATAGATTCTATTTCACCAATATGCAAATTAAAAAATATTTTTCAGAGTAAGTCAGAGTTGTTAAAGTTTAAATTAAAAACAACAAGAAAGCCCGGCACGGTGGCATGTGACCGTAAGCTTCAGCCTACGAAGTGGCTGGGGCTAGGGATTGCGGTTCGAATCCTGCTCAGCACAACACAGTGAGACCTAGTCCCCCAAAAAATAGCTGGGCATGGTGGCGCACGCCTGTAATCCCAGCTACCTGGGAAGCTGAGGCTGGGGATTGCTTGAGTCCGTGGTACCCTGGGCATCATAAGCCTGTGGTCCATGGGCAAAAATAGCAAGACCTAGTCTCAAAAAAACAAAACAAAACAAAACAAAACAAAAACAAAAACAAAAGACAAAAACAATAGCAAAAACAAAAACCAAAAAAAAAGCAAAATAAAGAAAAACAACAAAAGAAGGATTTTTGTATTTTTTTCCTGGTACTTAAAACCTGGTGCTGCCTGAAGGGAGGATTTAGTGACTTTATCTTCTCTTCCCCTTCTTTTCCTTTCAAGTTGCCTCCAATAACTGTCTGGACTGATTTTGGGGGTCAGGGTAAGTAAGAAGCAGCTCACTGAGTCTCACACACTCACAGAACATGTGTTAAGTATACCCTGTGTATAAAATAGGTAAAATTCAGTTTATGAATATTGAGTGAAAATAAAACCATGTTCCTAGTGGAAAGTAAAAGGAAGATGAAAACTTTCAAGTTCTACATTTCTTGTCTTTTGCATAAAATAGTAGAACCTGAAAAACAACTTAAAAACTGTTTCATATACAACACTATGCATCATGATTTAAATTCTTGCAGGAGAGCCCATATTTCATTCTAAGGCTTAGGGACATTTACAGGTTAACAGTTGAAGTTTTTGGGGCTTTGTTATGAGCATAAGATTCTTTTCCCTCTCTATAGAATGACTCTAGACTTTTTTCTGTGTCCTTGTCTTTGTATGTATAGGGGGTGTGCATGTGTGTGAGAGGGGGAGAAAGAGATAAAGCGATATGATATACTAGTTCTCTGCTTTTACAGGAAATTTAACACATGTCAGCACAAGTTAGGCTGAAACTGACTCATTTGGCAGGATGAACAAATTCCCATGCCAGAGTAAACAGAGAAAGGGTAAGATTTCAAGAGGGGGGGAAAGGATGGGAAGACCTTTACAACTTAAGGCATCAGGCGAGTGCTTTATTAAAATTATTTTCAATTTGTTATAATGATGTTGATTATTACCGACTTTCATGCTAAGTTTTAAGCTACCTAGGAAATGCCTTTGTCTTTTCTGAGCTCAAGGTCCTCTAGCCATTGAGTTCAATTTGTTTTGCCTCCTCCCTGCCTTGTATATTATCTCCTCCCTGTCCCTATAATACTCACTAGGTTTAAGCCTTCACCAAGTTTTGTCTGAACTACTGCAATAGTCTTGTCCTTGATTGTCTCTGATTTATCCAGCCCTTAAAACTCATCCCAAGCATCAGTTCTTATTCAATGAGAGCCAGTTATTGCTTTCATTGAAGCTTGCATTAGCACACTAAATAGTTCTGTTCCAAATGGCTAATGTCTAATTGATGCTCTATGTGTTATTTACACCTACTCAATCAAGGCAGTGCTGTGAGTCCCATCGGGACTGGTATTGAACCCTCCATATTTCTAAATACCAGTGCTAGTAGGCTTGTGCACCAGTGTTTGACAGATGCCTGTCCAGTGAATTAAACAAATGAGCGAATGAACAGGCAGATGAATGAAAGTGTGTACTCAGTTCACTGAGGAACTAATCAACAGCAAACTACTAGTAGCTCATTCTCAGCAAATGTTCCTTCTCAGAAATGAAAGTTCCTTACATAGAAGAATATATCTTTAAGCTAACATATTAGAAACAACACTTTTTCTCCACCAGTTATTTTCTCACAATAATACTGAGCTATTTTTCCTTTTTGAAAGACATTTATAATTATTATGCCTCATATCTCCATCTAGTGAAGTAAATTGGTAATACAATAAAACATTTTGAATGTAGGAAACACAGTCAGGAGACATCATTTATAGAAAAATTATTTTTCATTCTCCAAATTCAAGTACTTTAAGTTGTATCTACTTTCCAGTACTTAGGGGCTTTTGTTCTTGTCAAAATAATATACTTCAAGAATATCTGGATGTTGTCATGTCACTGGAAAGTCATATGGTTACATGAAAAACATTTACAATTAGCTTGTCTTTCACCACCTTTAAAAAAATCAGAGTCACAGATAATTAACAGATTGTTATTTAGATATTTTAGAAGAAAACGTTTTGTAAACTATGCAAATGATAACCAGCAATTGAATTGAATTAATGGTTATTGAGTGATTTTATGTGATCAAAATGTGCTTCAAGGTAAATTGTTTCACCATCATACCCACTTTTATAAAGCTTAAAATTAAATATAATAAGACTATTATCTATCTAATTACCTACCTACCTACCTACCTATCATTTTCCATCTGTCTGGACAATAAAGAAAAAGCAAGAGGAGTGGAACATAACTTTCGGAAGATGGTCACCTCTCTGTAGAGGGGGGAAATAGGTCAGAGAGAAATCTCTAGTAGTTACTCTTGGATAGCAATGTTTCTATTCTGTGTGAAATCATAGGTCATGAATATTTATTTAGATGCACACATCTTTTGATCCAGTAATACCACTTCTGAGAATATCTTCCACAGAAAAAAGGTACCAACATACAAGGATATACATTAAAAGGGGAGGAGAATGTCTAAAAACGGCACTCAGTGAAACAGGACAAACCCAGGGGATGGGGATTGACTCAGTTGGTGGGTCCTCACCCACAGGCTGAAGAATACAGGACATGATCTCAATACAGACACATGGTAAGAAAAAAAAAAGTAATAGGATTTAAGTACATAGGAATGGGAAAATAAAGGGAAGGAGGTGAATAGGTGGGAGAGGGAGGGATTTAAGGGGTTCACTTTCTCTGCTTTCTCTCTATGTCTCGTCTCTTCTAAACCTTCTACAGTCTTCTCTTTCTACAAATACAGTCAGAGACTATAGGTTTCCTTTCCTTTCTCTTTCTACAAGTACAATCAGAGACTTAGGTTCCCTTTTCTCTCTAAAGACTACACCCAGTAGTTGAAAGGAGTCAACCGTATAGCACCTTCAACCTTAACTAATTCCCTCTTTATATATGGAGTACTCTGCCCAATGAATGTCATGTTACCATTTGTGCATTTTCTGGACATCTGGATTCACATCTGTGTAAGTACTATAAGTCTGGATAATTCTTTCAAGAAACTCAGAGGGATCTTCATTTCCCATTGGCTTAAACTTTAGTATCATACATAACTCTTTTGCTCAGGCATTCTTGCCTCAGCCCTACTAATATGTCTCTTTTAGTGTGTTAGCCCTTCCATTCCCTCATATTGTGGTCCTACTTAGCATCTACTTTTGGGATTACTTGTTCTGGGCTTTCTGGACCTTTTTGGTGGAAGTGATAAGGCATTTAAATAATGATCCTTAAAACCATTCCTGTTCATATAATACTAATAGCCTATGTAACATGGTCTGTCTGTCCTCTCAGGTGGTCTGAAGGGAGACAAAGAGATCCTATTGGTATGGGAAGACAAAATTTCTCCAATTGAGGAGCTTCCTGGTAGAACAGTGAGTATATACGGTCAATGGTGTCCATCAGGTTGCTTCTGTTTATTCAATCCACCGCCTGGGAATTAGAGTAAGGGGAACTGTCCTGCTCCAGTGCAGCTCTTTTAGCCAATTTGGGCACCTTGTCTGTTATGAGCAGCCATTCCAGTGTTATCTTATGCTGAAGGGGGAAGGGGTGAAGGGTGTAGCAGGGGACATCTGAAACTTTGGTGCCTCCTCCTTTCCCCTTTTACTGCTACCAGGGGGAGGGGAAGGCTACTTCACTCCACCTCTTGCCCTGAAATGAATCTGTCTTTTCTACACCAGTTTATGGAGAGGCAACTAGAATTTGCCCAAGCAGATTCCTGATCCAAATAGAAGGCTCACTATCTTTTGAACCAAAACAACATTACAGAAAATGCTTATACACACCCCTGAGAGACTCCCTAAAGAAATCAAGCTCCATATGTATGCCCACAGGGCCTCCAATAAGACTAAAATCACCTTTCATACACCAGGCTTTAGCTAATAAAAACTTGAAGAAAATGAAGGAGAATGGCCTAAAGGTTGACCCCATCTTTAAATCAAAGAGCACATGCACACACGCGCACACATACACACAGCTCTCCTGACACGTACACACACACACACACAGCTCTCCTGAAGTAAAACCAAGTTCTTCTAACTTGAAGACAGAAAAATCTTACAACATGTCACAAATTGTAATGTGTTTATGGTGACCAATGTAAGTAAGGGTCCTTTGGACTAGTCAAGGACTTGTATGATCGTCCCATATTGGACATCAAAGTTATACAGGGAAACCCCGGGTTGGGTCAGGTGAAAAAGGGTGATTCCGGTTGTGTGTCTTCTCAGGTAAGCTTAAGAACATGGGACAAGAGCCAACAGCAGACATGCAGAGAAATCAAAAAGATTTACTTACAAAGGGACTGAGAAGGGAGAGGTACAGGTTGAGGGGTAGTAGAAGGGAAAGGGAGTTTTTCAGCCTTATTTGCTAAAATCACACACAGGCATACACACACAGATAAACTTATGGTCACAAGTAAGGATCTGCTCCAACACAAATCATTTATTCATTTTTTATTAAGTACCTTCATGTGCGAGACACGTGGTATTTAGCCCCTGTGAACTCAACACAGAAAGCTTCCTGCCTGGTAGAATTTACATGGTCTCCTTAATTAACTCTCTTCCATCTTTCTCACAAGTATTTCAAATACTCTTTACTCTTCTTAGACTTTTGCTCCCTCAGCAAATAGGCGTGGCCCCACTTCACAGAGAAGCTATCGGGTGACAAAATGTTTCATTAGCAAGCTTTCCTTGAAGGTTCTTCTATCCCACTCCTTTTCTTTCATTGTGAAACAAATATCTCTTTGGGAGACTTCCCTTGTCTCTTCCTTTCTTCATCTTAGCAGTTTTCACATTGTGTTGTGGCTTTTGGTTTGGTTTATCTGTCTTCCCTCAGGAAGATGACCTTTCCTATCTCTCACTGATCCCAATATCTGAAGGTCAACTAGAGGTACATATTTAGCAGCCATTACAGAGAATGACCGAGGCACAGAAGGGCCTGAGCGGAAGCCCCGCCTACTGTGCCCTGGGGGTGGGGCAGATGCTGGGGGCGGGGCGTGGTCGCAGCCCACTTCCGGTCTTAAGGTCTTACGGGGAGGTTTCCACAGACTTCCCCTGAGGAAATTGAGTTCTGCCTTCATTTCTTCCCTAAGGCAAGAATTATCTTCACACCCTGCCAGAACAGTGAAGGATGTGCTTTTTGTTTTCCCAAGGGTCTTTCGAGCCTTTGTCCTCTGAGGGTTTTTCCCACTGCCATGTTTTAACTCTGCTGCAAGATCAAGGAATGGCTTCAGAGACTTTGAAGACACTTGCACGACGAGGTGTGGACCCCCTCTGTACTGGAACTCCACAGAGATAGTGACATAAGGTAGTAATATTTACTCTGTTTATCGAGTTTCCCTTCCCACCTCCAATGGGCTCGTAGTGGCATCTTCTGTAACTGGCGGAACCTAATACCCAGATTTCATGAAAATCTTCTAATACCTAATGGAGTTGTGGTGAGACCGAGGATGGTCGAGAAAGGTGCACTAGACAGTACCAGAGTTGAGGACTTGTTTTGTGACACTGCTGTCATTGTCTCAGTGGTTTGGGACACAACCTCTTCCAACCCTGAGAGACGATAGACTTGGTCAGAAGGACAGTGAACAGCCTCTGCATTGTGCAGAGGTTGTGGTGTCGGTTCTCCACGCTCTTTTTGAAGAACCCTTATCTAGAGTGTGGAGGATACCTACAGTTCTACTGAGACTGATTTCCTCATTAAATTTCCTGGTGCTCACAGCGAAGCTACCCCAAAAGGTGTAGGGGAACTGGGGGTAAAGGTCAGAGACAAGGCTCTGCCTGAGGATCAGACGCAGGATCTCAGTGACAAGTCCTGCAAACTCCAGGACTACCTCTTTCCATGTCCCCTTTTTTTATTTCTTTAGAGACTAGGTCTCACTATGTTGCCCGGGGTAGTCTCAAACCTATGGACTCAGGTGATCCCCAGCCTCAGCCTCCCAGGTAGCTAGGATTACAGGCGCTGCCATCGTGCCCAGCTCTTCCCATGTCTTGATGACACCTGCAGCTGGAGGGCTGGCAGTCAGCCTATATACTTGACAGAAATTCAGAGACCATTGCTTTCATTCTACATTTGTCACATTGCAGCTATAGATGACCTACTATGTGTCAGATATGGTGTTGCAACGATCTGTAGCTGTGCTTGCCTCCCTTGGAGGTGGAAGGAAGTTTTTAAAAAAACTTTATTGAGATATAATTCATATACTATACAATTCATCCGTTTAAGGTATACCATTCAAAGAATCTTAGTGTATTTACATAAATAGCCATCATCACTATTTTGGGACCTTTTCATCACTTCCTTTCACAAAATCCATCCCTATCACAACCTTCCTTAGTTCTCTTCATCCTCCATCCCATGCCTCAGGAAACACTCACATATTTTTTATCTACAGAGAAGGCTTTTAATACAAATGGAATCCTGCAGTTTGTCCCCTGTTAATGTGTGGTTTGTTTCACAGTACAGTTTTCAAAGTTCATCCAACTTGCAGCATATGTCCAGACTTCATTTACCTTTATTGCTCAGTTATACTACATTGTAAAGATATCCCATATTTTAAATAATCATTCATCAGATAATGTACATTTTATTTCTGCTCTTTGTCTATTTTGAATGCTTTTGTTTTGAATATTCATGTATAAGTCTGTGTGAACATATGCTTTTATTTCTCTTGGGTAAATACCTAGGAATAGAATTGGGTTGAATGGTAACTTGTTAAACCAAACTGTTTTCCAAAGTGATAGCACCTTTTCATATTCCCACTAATAATGTGTGAGAGGGCTCCAGTTTCTCCAATGCTTGTCAACACTTCTTACTGTCTTTTACTTTAAGGGCATCCAACTTTGAGTGAAGTGTTAGCTCCTCGTGGGGATATGAACTTTTAACAGATTTTTCCCCTCAAGCATGAAAGTACTATAGAGAATTTAGAATAATTTGAAAAAAATTGGTTTGATATTTTTGTAAAATTCTTTCTAAATATTGTTACATTGTTTCCTAATATATAGTTTTAAAAATAAAAGCGAAGAAAAAGCAGCATTTCATCATAAATGTATATGTTTGCATATGCTTTTCCTATTTATCATTTTATGTAAATATGCTATTCTCTGGTTATTAACATAATCAGTTTCTTTAAGTTTTAGGTGCTTTTTAAATCTTTGATATTGTGAGGTTTGCTTTTTTTTTCCCACATAATTGTTTTTACTGATAAACTATCTTATTCTAAAAAAACAAAAACAAAAAAAAATTCGCTTTTCTTGACTTTTAGGTTATATCCTAACCTAAGGTTCTATTTATGGATTGTTGCTCTTCTCTTTCTATTAATCCCTCACTTGAGTAGTCCACTTAAGTACTTAGTTACCAGTGTTTATTACATCTCTTTGCTTCAAACTCTTAAATTCATTGCTTGTAAAAAATTCCCAAAATTGTTTTCCCACACATATCCTAAATTAGATTTATTGGTTTACTTTGTCAGCATTAAATTTTTTTCAATCTTTTCTTTTTTCATGTTTTTATTCTATTTTTTACGGAGGTAACACTGGGTTACAACACTATGTGATTGAGAGATATAGGATCATTATCACACTTTCCAGGTGTATAACATCATACCATACCCACCACGAAGGTACTCAGTTCTCCAGGACAATTGTTTGTGCCCATTCTCCACTTTGTTCTGCTGCTTTCTGTAGCCTCAGATATGTAGTCCAGTTTCTACGATGTTTTGTTTTTCTTGCTTTGGTTTTGTCTCACTTTTTATTTCATTTCTTTATGTTCCATATATAAATGAAACCATCTGGTATTTGTCTTTTTCTTTCTGACTTAATTTGCTTACCATTATCCCCTTTAATTTCAAATAAGTTGCCCCAAATTGCAAGAGTTCATCTTTTTATTGCTGAGTAGTATTGCATGTCTGTGTATGCTGAATTTTCTTAACCCACTCCTCTGCCTTAGGACACTTGTTTCCATATCTTGGCTATAGTAAGTATAGTTGCAATGAACAGAGGATGCATATATCCTTTCAAATTAGTATTTTTTTCAATCTTCAAATTAATATTTTTTCAATTTAAAAAATTAGATATATGCCTAAAGAGTGGAATGTCTGGATTATTAAAAAAAATATTTTAAATATTATGAAAAACCTCCCTGCTGTTTTCCAGGGACACTACCAATCTACATTTCCACTAACAGTGTAGGAGAGTTCCTTTTTCTCTGTATCCTTGCAAATACTTGTTTCTGGACATTTTGTTATGAGCCATTTTCACAGATATGAGACCTTCTGATTCCAGGAATCTCTGTCCAGTTATTAGTTGATCATTATGCTAATTAATTGATTTCAGTGGTCACACTTAACAAATGGAGTTTAGTTCAGAAGGAAAAAAAATCAGTAAACTTAGGAAAGGAGAAAACAATTTCTACTTACTATACTATTTTAGAAGCTCAGTTTTTCAACAAAAATATTGCGGACACATAAAGAATCAAAGTCTGTGACCTTAGGCTAAAATTTTCTTTTTGTGCTTCACCTTAGATAAGGTTCTGATAAAATAGTTTTTTGTTTGTTTTTTAGGGCAGGTCTGTCTCACAAAAAATAGAATATACTAGACTCTTTTAAAATGGTTTGACCTTCAGGTCATCAGTCTGACTCTACAGTCAGTAACAGTGTTTTATAAATTTTTGTGTCTTGTAAAATGCTTTACAGAAATAATGACTATGACTAGTATTTTTTCTTTATGTCTTCAGCTGTGGTCGTTTGCTTGGCACTAGACCACGTAATAACATGTCAAACTGATCTTTCTTTATTCCTCTTTTTTTGTGTCAAATTTATATTACAGTTTCTATATAGAAATTTCTAATACTTTATCTGCATTTTAACAACTTTACACTTTCATTTGTCTCTACTTTTCAGATTTACTTTACCAGGAACTTGGATATCTTTTTCATTTATAGCTAACATTTGGTTGCCTTTCTCAGTCCATGAAATGATAGCTTCAGTAAATGATTTCCCCCTCCAGGTCCTGTATTGATCTTGTTTTTTTAGTTAAATTCAGTATTAATCAGAAGACATTCACCTTTCTCTTGCCATTCTCTCCTACCTAAACAGGAAGATGTAACATTCAAAATAAAAATACATAAGAATTATCTCCATCTAGAGGCAAAAGAAAAAGTAACAGGCAAGAGATTATTATCCTGGAATCTCCAATCTTGAAACCTCTACACCCTCAATATCCATATTTAAGAGAACAGCATGTTTTTAAGACCCTGCATTCTGGAACCAAGTTCATTGTAGTCCCCATTTCAAGACCACTAAGATTCTCTTGTTTAGAGTTGCCATGGATACAGACAGAGTTCTTAGTCTGGTACTGGCTTGTTTCCAGCACCAGGTAAAGATGTAGTGTGGGGAGTCTCAGGACAAAGACATACCATTCATCCTCTGCCTTCAGGGTCAGCTAATGGTGCCACTTACCCCCACAGTGAATTTGAAGAATTTAACATTTTAGAGTGACACCTGGCAAGTGGGGTAAAGGAGAAAGGGTGGAAAACAAGGCAGGATGGGAGTCTTTGGACTCATAGACAGAAAGGTTTGTCCTGTGCCAAACTCTGAGGAACACTAACTAATGTTCCTTTCCTCTTCTGGAAACTTCTAAAGCCCACTTATCCTCAAGGAGGGGAACTGGGGAAGGAAAACTGGTACTGACCAAAGTAGAACCATTTAGTACTAATCTTCTTGTTGGCCTAGTTAGGGACTTGGTTTGGGAAAATTAAAAATGAAAAAAGGGAAAAGCAATATTCGGAAAGAGAAGAGAAAGCTGCTACCAATATTTTGAGTAAAGATTTCTCTCACTTAGGAAAATTTGAACTTAAGTCACAAAATCCTTGCTTTGCTGCCACTCTGCCCCACCCCTTCCCAGCAGCAGCACCTCGGTGAAGTAACCTGACTACAAGTAAGTGAATTGGGGGCTTGTGGGAGGTAGTTAACCTCCAGAAATTCTCCTCTCCCTTGACCTGCCCTTCTTCTCTGGATGGTGTCCCTGGATCAGGAGGCCATGCATAGCCTTAGGATTTTGGGATTTCTACTCCCATGCTCATAAGCTGGTATTCCTCAAAGACAGGATGGTTTACAGGTAACTGGCCTCCAAGCCCAAAACTCAGAATGTTGAGTCTGAGTTTATGCTCAAATTGACTTTTTTTTTTTTTTTTTGAGACTAGGCCTCACTATTTTTGCCAATGGAACTGCAGGCTCACATTGCCCAGGGTACCGCGGTCTCAAGCAATCCCCAGCCTCAGCTTCCCAGGTAGCTGGGATTACAGGTGCACGCCACCATGCCCAGCTATTTTTTGGGGACTAGGTCTCACTACATGCCCCCGTGGCACTCAAACCACGATCGCTGGCCCCAGCCATAGCTTCCTAGGCTGCTACTTACAGGCATACGCCTCCATGCCCGGCCAAATTGGCCTATTTTTGAAAAAAAAAAAAATTATTTTGCTCTTTGCTCAGAATGAGCTTTTGCCTCATTTCTAGCTGCTTTAGGGGAGTAATATTACTTGCTCTCTTGGCAATATCTTTTCCTTCTCCAGTGTCTTTCCGTTTCTTTGCATGACATAAATCTGCTCTGACATGTTGAGGGGTACATCACTGTTTTTCTGTAACTTTGATTTATTCTACAGAATCTTTCAGAATGGAAGATTTTACACCATAGTGATGTAAAATTGGTTTGAAATGGGTTTGTTTCCACTTTCTGGATCTTATGATGAAAATATTTATAGAGTGTCCAGTATTTGACTTAACCTAAATTTTATTGAACATTCATAAAACATTTTTTTTCATTTCTTTAACTAAACTACTAAAGGCAAATACTGATTGTATGTTTATATCATTGATAAGAATACACAGTTATAGAATTTATAGATCTAAAGTTATATAAATATATAAATATTATATTTATATATAAATATATATAGTTTATAGATCTATAGTTATAGAGTTTATGGATTTAAGACTTTCAAAATGTTAGTCATATCTAGTAAATTCTGTGTGTGACTTTCTTTCTAGCTGGGAGAATGAATATCTTCTGTGTCTTTGGACACATTATGTGTAAAGTTCATATGTGCTTTTCCTTTTCTTAGATTAATTATAGATTAAATTCAGCCACAAGACAATATCATGAAGAAATCAAGGAAGAAGTCTCTGCCTTTCTGGTTCCTGCATCCAAAAAAGAAGTAAGTGTGAAGATTCAAATTTACTAATATTAAAAATAATTCTCAGCCTTGATTAATAGAATTGGAAATGTACATGTACCTCTTTTATAATAAATTAAATTGTATGCAAACTTATAATTTAAAGACTTAATTTATGTCTATTATTTCCTTTAAAATACCCTGTTTTAGGCAATATGCAAGTTAAACCAGGTGGGTACCAGTCACGATCACTTAGCTTCTCTTCCTGATAGAAGGTGCTTTGCTTAAGGGACGGCTTCTACAAGGGTTGCTGGGCTCATCTCAGCCAATACCTAGAGCATTGTTAGCCACAACAGTGAAGGTCACAAATGGATTTTTATTAGTGAAATTTGTGACTTACAAATCAGCATCATAGATGTAAGAAATATCAATATTCAGGATTTATGTATCTGTTAAAACTAATAATAATGACTAGCTCAAGGATTGCAATGAGGACTTTTAAAGTAGTATTTGTGACAAATCAGAATAATATCTCACAATTATTAAAAACTATTTAAATATTTGATAAATAAAATATAATTTCTGTGATATTCTTTTAATCCTTAGATATTTATTATTTTTCAGGTATTTCCTCTCACTCATTTTCTTTTAACATTTATCTATACTTGCTTATAATCCAGATGGAGATACCTGGATTTTTTATTATATATATATTTTCCTTACATCATTATGTATACCATAGTTCTTCCACCGCCATATCATCTGTGAGCTGTCACTATGATCCCTTGTGTTCATCCCTTCCTTTGTGTTGGCCTCCCTCCCTCCTGCTTCTTTGCTGTATGTTTCATTTCTGTTATCTGCTTGCTAGATTTAACTTTTTGTTGTTTTTTTGTTTTTTCTCTATCTCACTTGTAAGTGATATCATCTGGTATTTATCATTTATCTTTTATTTCTAATTTCAGCTAACATAATCCCTTCCAACTTCATCCAAGTTGCCATGAATGGGCATGAGTTTGTCTTTTCTGATTGCTAAATAGTATTCCATTATGTAAATATATCACACTTTTTGATCCATTTGTTTGTTTGGGGACAATTGCATTGTTTCTATATCTTTGCTATTGTGAATAGTGCTATAATAAACAAAGGAGTACATGATTCCTTTCAAATTAGTGTTTTGGTATTGGGTAGA
Source organism: Uropsilus gracilis (assembly GCA_004024945.1). Taxonomy (NCBI): domain Eukaryota; kingdom Metazoa; phylum Chordata; class Mammalia; order Eulipotyphla; family Talpidae; genus Uropsilus; species Uropsilus gracilis. The sequence continues at coordinate 89,365 of PVHY01003738.1, forward strand.
TTTCCAGCAGTGGGATTGCTGGACCAAATGGTAGTTCCATTTTTAGTAGTTTCAGGGTCTTCCACAAAGTTTTGCATAGTGCTTGAACCAGTTGGCATTCCCATCAGCAGTGTAAAAGTCTTTGTTTTTCTCCACATCATCACCAGCACTTCTTGTTGCCTGTTTTGTTTGTTTGTTTGTTTTTATGGGTCATTTTTACTGCTGTGAGGTTGTATCTCATTGTGATTTTGATTTCCTTGATTATGTGATTTTTTTTTCTTCATATGTCTGTTGCCATTTGTATTTCTTCTTTGGGGAGGAGTTTTTTAATTCTTCTGCCCATTTTTTGAGTTGGTTGTTTGCTTTGTTTTTGTTGAGTCCTGTGAATTCTTAATAGATCATTGATATCAATCCCTATCAATTGTATGAAGTGCAAATTTTTTTCTCAGTTGGGTGTCTCTTTGTTTCAGCTTTCGTCTCTTTTGCTGTATAGAAACTTTTTTAGTTTGTTTTAATCCCAGTTCATGTTTTCCTTCTTTTTTCTTGCTTCCATAGATATAAGTTGAAAGATGTTTCTATCATGTAAGTCATGGAGTGTTTTACCTATGCCTTCTATATATTTTATGGTTTCAGGCCTTACATCCAAGTCATTTATCCATTTTGAGTTGGTTTTGTGTATGGTGTGAGAGAGTAGTCTAGATTCATTCTTTTGCATATAGTAGTTCAATTTTCCCAACACCATTTATTGAAGAGATTATCCTTTTTCTAATACATATTTTTTTGCTCCTTTGTCATAGATTAATTGACCATCAATGTGTGACTTTATTTCTGGGTTTTCAATTCACTTACATTGGTCTGTGTGTCTGTTTTTGTTTCAGGGCCATGCTGTTTTAATTATTAGGACTTTGTAATATTATTTAAATCTTGGAATGTAATACCTTCATTCTCTCTCTTTTTGCTAAGGGGAGCTTTGACTGACATTTTTGTTACTCTATGAATTTCAGTAATATTTGCTTTGTTTCTTTCAAGAATGTTATTGGTATTTTTATTGGAATTGCATTGAGTCTGCAGATTGCTTTTGGTAGAGTGGAAGATAATATCAATTCTTCCAATCCACAAGTAGGGATAATTTTTCCATTTCTTTGTGTCTTCTATATCTTTTAACAATATTTTATAATTTTCTTTGCATACACCTTTCACATCTTTTGTTAGGTTTATTTCAAGGTATTTAATTTTCAATGGTGCAATTGTAAATGTGGGTAGTTTCTAAACTTCTTCTTCAGGTTTATATTTTCATGTAAGAAAGCTGCTGAATTTTGTGCATTGATTTTGTAACCAGCTACTTTACTGAACCAGTTTATTGTTTTCATCAATTTTTCTTTGGAACTTTTTAATATAATTATATCATTGGCAAACAGTGGTAATTTTGCTTCTTTTCTTATTTAGATCTCTTATATGTCCTCATCTTGCCTTTGCTTTAGCTAGGACTTACAGCATTATATTAAAAAGCAGCCATGAGAGTGGACAACCTTGTCTTATTCCCAATCTCAAATGGAAGGCTTTTAGTTTCCACCATTTAAAATGACACTGGCTGTGAGTTATTTATTTATTGTTTTTATTATGTTAAAGTATGATCCTTCTATCTCAAGATTTTCAAGGACCTTCATCATAAATAAATGGTGAACTTTGTCAAGTGCTTTCTCAGCATCTATGATATGATTTGTATTTTTATTTTTGTTGATATCTTGAATTACATTAATTTATTTTGGGGTGTCTATTCTTTAAAGAGATAGAACAAAAATTACTGAAATTCATATGGAATAACAAAAGACCTTGGATATCAAAAAGCCCCCTGACCAGAAAAAAAGAGAACAGACTTCAACTTACAATTCCAGACTTCAAACTATACTACAAAGCCATAGTAATTAAAACAGCTTGGTACTGGTACATAAACAGACAATCAGACCAATGGAAAAGAATCCAGTGCTCTGAAATAAAACCACACATATATAGTCAATTAATCTTTGACAAAGGAGTGAAAAGCTTATTTTGGAACAAGGACAGCCTCTTTAATAAATGGTGTTGGAAAAACTGTCCAAAACATGCCAAAAAATGAACCAAGGGAACTCCTTCATGCTATGTACAAAAATCAACTCAAAATGGATAAAAGACTTTGAATGTAAGACCAGAAACCATAATATACAGAGAGGAAAATGTGGGCAAAACCCACCATGAAGTACACTCCAGAAATTCATTTCTGGATACATCTATAGCAGGCAAAAAAATGAAGGAAAACATAAACAGCTGGAACTACATCAAACTAAAAAGCTTCTCTACAACAAAAGAGACAACAGAGAAAAAAAGAAACCCAACCAAGTGGGAAAAAGTTTTTGCCCTCCATACGAGTTATAAGGGTCTGATAATAAAGATACACAAAGAACTCACACAACTTAACAGAAACAAAGAGAAAAAAACAGTTAAAAAAAATGGGGAGAAGTGCCAGGCACGGTGGCTTGTGCCTGTAAGCTTCAGCCTATGAAGCGGCAGGGGCTAGGGATTGCGGTTCAAGTACTGCCTGGGGGCTGTAGTGAGACCTAGTTCCAAAAAAATAGCTGTGCATGGTGGTGTGCGCCTGTAATCCCAGCTACCTGGGAAGCTGAGGCTGGGGATTGCTTGAGTCCGTGGTACCCCAGGCAATGAGAGCCTGCAGTTCCACAGGCAAAAATAGCGAGACCTAGTCTCAAAAAAAAAAAATGGGGAGAAGAATTAAAAAGACATTTATCCAAAGAGGAAATGCAAATGTCCAACAGCATATGAAAAAAAGTTCAGTATCACTAGCAATCAGGGAAATGCAAATCAAAACCACAATGAGATACCACCTTACACCAGGAAGAATGGTCCAAATCCGAAAAACGGGCAACAAGTGCTGGCAGGGATGTGGAGAGACTGGAACACTCTTATGCTGCTAGTGGGAATGTAAATTGGTCCAGCCACTGTGAAAAAGTGTGGAGGACTCTCAAACTAATGAAAATGGAACTACCATTTGACCCAGCAATTGCTCTCTTGGGAATCTACCCAAAGGAGACCTCAATGCTTGTACAAGGGGACACCTATGCTTGGATGTTTACTGCAGCACTATTTATAATTGCAAGGACTTGGAAGCAACCCAAATTTCCCCAAAACAGATGACTGGATAAAAAAGATGTGGTATATATACACAATGGAATATTACTCATCAATTAAAAATGACAAATTTGATGATTTTTATGATAAAATGGATGTACTTAGAAGAAATCATATTAGCAGAAAGAAATCAGAAAGAAAAAGACAAACCAAATGGTTTCACTAATATATGGGATATATGAAAAAATAAACAAAAAGCCAATAGGAAAAGTCAAAACAAGCTAACAACCAAACTGAAGAACACAACTGGGGGGGGGGGCAGCGGGAGAAGTTGGCAACAGTCAGGGAGGGAAAGTGGGGGGTGACCATGGGGATTACAAAGATTGAAATTTATATATAAATAAATTATTTAAAAAATTATTTTTGGGTGTGAAGCCATCATTGTTTCCCTGGAATAAATCCCACTTGGTCATGGTATAATATATTTTTGATGCATTGTTGGATTCTACTGGGTAGGATTTTGTTCAGAATTTTCACATCTGTGTTCATTAAGGAGATTGGTCTATAATTTTCCTTTTTTTGTGTTATCTTTGTTTGGTTTTGGTATTAGTGTGATATTGGCTTCACAGAATGCATTTGACTGTATTTTTTCTTTCTCAATTTTTGGAAAGAGTTTTGTAGGATAGGTACCATTTCATCTTTGAATGTCTAATAGAACTCGTTTGTGAATCCATCTGGTCCAGGGCTTTTTTTTGGGTAAGGTTTTGATAATTGCTTCAATTTTGCTGCTTGTGATTTGTTTGTTGAGGCTTCCTGACTCTTTGTCCAGTTTTGGATGATTTTATACTTCTAAAAATTTTCCATCTCATCAAGATTGTTGAGTTTGTTTGTATATAAATGTTCATAGTAATCTCTTATTATCCTCTGAATTTCTGCTTTGTCTTTTTAATCTCTCCTCTTTCACTTATGAGTCTATTTATTTGTTTTTTTTCCTTTTCTTCTTTGTGAGCCTGCTTAAGGGTTTGTCTATTTTGTTTGTTTTTTCAAGGAATCAGCTTTTTGTTTCATTAATCTTTTGAACTATTTTTTTTATTTCTATTTATTTCTGCTTGAGTTTTTATTATTTTTTTCTACTGGTTTTTGGAATTTTTTTGTTCTTTTTCTAATTCTTTCAGATACAAAATTAAGTTGTTTCTTTGAGTTCTTGTTTCTTGATGTCAGTCTTTCTAGCTATATACTTTCCTCTTATTACTGCTTTTGCTGTGTCCCGTATATTCTGGATGGATGTGTCCTCATTGTCATCCAAGATATTTTTTAGTTTCTTCTTTGATTTTCTCATTAATCCAATGGTCTTCCATTAGTTTGGGATGCAATCTTCATGATATAGGAGGGATTTTTGCTTTCTTTTCATGGTTGATTTCTAGTTTTATACCATTATGATCAGAGAAGACTGTTGGTATGATTACAATCTTCTTGCATTTGTTGATTTTTTTGTGTGTGTGTGGTCTAGCACATGGTCAGTCCTGGAAAATGTGCTGTGTGCACCTGAGAAATACATGTATTCAGTTTTTTTGGAGTGCAGTGTCCTGTTAGATATCTGTTAGGCCCATGTATCTAAGCATTTATTTAGGTCTACCATGTCCTTGTTTATTTTTTGTCTTGTTGATCTGTCCCTTGGTCGTTGAAGTCACCTATTTCTTATGTATTTTCTCTAATGACTGTTTTCAAAGATGATAACATTTATCTAGTGAATTTTGGTGCTCCTTCACTTAGTGAGTATACATTGATGAGTGTTATGTCTTCCTGGATTAGTGTTACTCTGATCACTCCATAGTGACCATCTGTGTGTCTCTAGTCACTTTTTTTATTTTGAAGTTTATTTTATCTGATAGAAGTATGGCTTTACTGCCTTCTTTTGGGGTCCATTTGCTTGTAGGACTAGTTTCCAACACTTTACTGTCAATTTGTGTTTGTCTTTAGCAATTAGGTGTGTTTCCTGGAGATAACAGAAAGTTGAGTTTTGTTTCCTAATCCAACTTGCTACTCTGTCTTTTTATTGGTGAGTTTAGACCATTTACACTTAAGGTAATTATTGTATGTGGAGGTCTGTGCTTGTCTTTTTTCATCTTTCTGTGGTTCTATTCATTACCTTATTGCATTCTTCCTATTCACTGTTCTGTTGGTGTATGTTTTAAGGGTTCTTGTATTATTTCTTGGTGTGGAAGTTTAGTTGTAGCAAATTTCTGAAGACTTTGTCTGGAAGTGTCCTTACTTTTTGCTCAAAGAGGAAGAAAAGTTTTGCAGGATAAATTATCCTTGGCTTGCATTTTTTTGCCTTGGAATTTGTTGTATTTGTTGTATACTTTTCTTCAGAAAAGTTTGATGTAAGCCTAATTGTTTTTCCTTTATAAGTTATCTGTTTCTTGCTCTTTGTCATTTTCATTATTTTTCTTTTATCTGGAACTTTTGGAAGCTTTATTATTATGTGTCTTGCTGTGGTTTTCCTTTCATTATAGCTCATCTAGCTTCTTGTATGTCTATTCTCATTTCTTTTTGCAGAATGAAGACATTCTCTTCAATTAATTCCTTGAATATTTTCTAAGTTCCTTTGTCTTTCTCTTCTCCTTCTAGAAATCCTCTGATTCTTGTTTTCTTCAGATAGTTCTTAGAGTCTTTCTTCATTTTGTTTTCTTTGAATCTCTCTTTCCTTTTGTATTTCTCTCCTATTTAGGTATGTATCTTCAAGAGTACTGGTTCATTCTTCCATTTTTTTCTATTCTTTCTTAGTGACTTTTCCCAGAGTTCTTTAGTTCCTCCAATGTTCTGTTAGCGTCCTCCATTTCTTTTTCCAAAGTTTCATGTTCATTCCTTAGTTCACTGATTATATTTTTTATTATTCCTTTCCTTCTCTGCCTTTTCTCTTAAATTTTACATTGTTTTTATTGTGGTGGTTCTGAATTCTTTTTCTATTAGACTGAGATAGTTTGTGTCAGTGCTGTTGATTTTTGTGGACTGAATTTCTTTCTGTGGTGCATTATTTCCAGGAGGGTTGATTTGATCATTTGTGATTTTCCTTCTTCCTTTAGTCTATTTTTAGGTTTGTTGTACCTGTGGTGTAACTGTCCCACTGATGCAGTGGCATGATTTCTTGGTGATCTTACTAGGTCATGTAAATACCTGCTGAGTGCCTGGGCTGCAGTGGCTGGTGGGCAGGGTTAGAGATATGAGTCACTGCAACTACTCTCAGCTCCTGCCACTGTTGGTGACAGGAAGAACTTTCAGTCACTCCTACTAGTTTGTTGTGGGCTACTGAACTTAGAGAGTAGGGATTCCCATAGTTTCTACCTGGGTTTGTATCTGCCAATTGACTAATGCCAGTATGTGGGGATTCCAGACATGCCTACAGTATGTCAGGGATTGCTGATGGGGCTTGGGTATGTGAGATCCCCATATCTCCCACCTGATCATGCTTCTAAAGTAGTGAATACTGATGTGCCCCAGGAGCCCCTGCCTGTCCAACCTGCTATGTGTAGAGTGGGATCCCAGATATCAACATGGGGTAGTTTTGGGTCCTGTGTGTGATGCTGCACTGCTAGGAACAATGGAAGACTCTATCTGCTAGGAAGTATTTGTGTTTAATTGTTAAATCCCTCTAAGCTGTGGCCTACTGGGGAGCATCTTTAGGCTAATTGATGATGCTCTTTCCATGGTCTGCTTGTACAGCTAGTACAGTGATTCAGTTAGCACACTATAGGGTATGGGAAGGCCTGTGTGCAGGACAGCTGCTGGTGCTGGCACCTGGCAGGCAGTGGAGCCTATGCACATTTATCCCATGCTCCTCTTACATAGGGTAATGGCTGCTACCAGGGGTGGGGCCCCAGCTGTTTTAAAAAGAAAAGAGCGAGAGAGAGAGAAGGAGAGACAGAGGGAGAGAGAGAGGGAGAGAGAGAGAGAGAGGGAAAGAGAGAGATTGAGAGAGGGAGGGAGAGAGGGTCCTGTTCACTCTTTTGGAACTAGCTTTTTTTGCTGCAGACTTTGTTGTTCACCTGAAGGTGTCTGAAGATTCCAACTGTGGGGTGTGGTACTGGGGTTCCCAGATGGAACTCAATCCCCACTGGAAGTTATTTGCTAATTTGGTGGACTGGCTACCTGGGTGCTTGCAGTGAATAAATTCCTCCTCCTCTGATTTTTTGAATCCTGGGCATCCTGGAGAAGTGCTAATTTCTTATAGTTGATTCAAAGCTTATGATTTTTGCTAAGAGCTCATTATCAATCCTTTTTTAAAGTTGTTTTTAGGAGAGAGATTTACTTCAGCCTCTCTATTCCTCATTGTTGGTGCGTCTCTTAAATACCTGTTTTTACCCTTCGTATTGACTGACTTTTGTATGTCTTCTACTTTTTTTTTTTTGAGCTATTTTTTGGATAGTTTTTAAATTCCTTCTCCCAGTGCCAAACTAATTTATCTTTCACATGTACCCAAATACTGTTTATCTTACAAATTGGTTTTTTATTTCAATAATTATACTTTTACAAATAAAGTTGCCTTTTGTTTCTTCCTGATGATTTCTTATTTTCATTTCATATTACTAACACCTTCCCTTGCATCTTAAATTATATTTCTCTTGCTTATTTTAAAATCTTGTTCAATGTGTTCTTTATATAGTTCTGCTTTAGGTCACATACATTGTTCAGTTACCTGTACTTCTTTTCCTGTCACAAGTACCTGGTTATTTTGACTTGTGAACTCACATACCTTGTAGCTCTTGGTTCCCCTTCTGCTAACTTGTATTAGGAAAAAGCTGGTAACTTGTATTAGGAAAGAGCTGAAGGTTTGCTCAGGACTCTCTTAGTCTGTGACTATTGTCTCAGCAAAAGTCCTCTGTTTGGTTGAGACATTATATAATCACCTTTTTTAGAATATAGTACCCACTGACAGCTAATGTGTATTTTCTCAGTAAGCTTAACATGGGGAAAGGTGATGAGCCAGGACCAAGAGTCTCAGGAGTCATGAAACACTATGACCAGAGTCTGACCAAACTCTATTCAGGGCTTCTCACCATTACGCACTGGGCAAAAACAGCATTGGAAAAGGTTGCTGCTCTAGGTTGTCACCTGAGACTTAAAAATGTGTGTGTGTGTATCTGTGTGCATCTTAAAATCTGTGTGTATCTTAAAAATGTGTATGTGCATATCTGTGTGCATGTGAAGGTCAAGGGATTTTTCCTCTGCCCTTTCCTGTTTTCATTAACCAACCTAATACAACCCTAATTTTATCCTAAATATAGTACTTCTGAGTGGTTGCTCCTGGTTTCTCCTGAAAAAGGCAGTGATTGTTTCCAGACAACTCAGGGGAAAGGCAAATGCAGAACTTAAAATTTTCCTTTCCTCTGAGCTCCTCAAGACTATCCCTAGCAGCCCTTCTCAGTCTGTCTACTACTTGAGGGATAACTTACGCTTCTCCTGAGTCTTGCAGGGTATGTTATTACTTTATTGAAATCCATACTTCCATTTTACTTATGTCATTTGGGGAGGAAGACTGTCCTCTTCGATAGGAACTCAGATTTTCTAGGAAGTTTTGAGTCCATTACTTTTAATTTTTTTATTTTTCATTTGTATGTAATGTTGGTCATCTTTGTACATTTGTTGTTTTCCTTAGATATGGTCCTCCCATCCATAATGTACCCATATATTGCCACCCTGTTTCCCCTTTCATCCTTTCACAATTTAGTTACTCCAACTCTTCTCTTGCTAAATCTAAGATGGATGCTTGGCCCACTGATCTTATCTTTTTTTTCTTCTTTAGAACAATGTTCTTTTTCTGGGTGAAGATCTGTGCTCCTAGACCACAGCAGACCAGTCTACTCAGCTCTTCAGGAGTAACTGTGAGGCAGGTAGCCAGGCTGAGCTTATCACAAACCTCTTGTAGGGCAGGTGTGTGGCATGGTTCTCCAGGCTCCTATATTTTGTTCTGGACCTTTGTATAATACAAGAGACTGTCTCCTTTTCTCCAGACCACTGTGGTCACTGAATTCTGTGTCCAGTTCATTTTAGTGACTGCCCCATCCATTCCAATAACTGTCACATGATGCTGGTTCTGAGTCTCATAGTTCTGGAATCTGTCACTGGGAACTAAATGTCCAGTCCGTGAAGTTTACTGTGGGGATAGACTTCAATAGGTGGTTGGTCCAACTCATCTCCTCTCCTCTTTTAGCTTATAGTTCTGCTTTGGAATCACAGCCACATCTCTGAAGCCTTCCTCCCCCATTGGAAAACAAAGGAACTTCACTTTTTGCACAAATCTTTGAACTAAGGGTTTGGTTCCCCAGGCCCCACAAACATGTAGGTAGAATTCTATGACAGGTCACCTGTCACAGTCTTGTCTCTTCTGGTTCCAACCATGATGTCTTTGGGTTCTCCCCAGGTGCTGAGTGTATCCAGGGTCTTATTTTTTTCCCCTCTCATCTCCCGGATATTTGCAGCTGGATGGCTTGAATTTCTGATGTCTTGCATAGATCTTGTTGAAATGAGAATAAACTGGAGTGGGGACTCCCCAGCCCTTGCCCAGCCCCCACCCCCAGGCCATGTGGAAGCTGGCTCCCCCAGCCCAAGACCCTGAGACCCTGGTGGCACAGGACTTATCCTGTCCCTACCCCCACCTGTAGCCTGGGCCATACTGGGCATGTACTAAGGCCTCTTACCAGGAGCCTAGATGACTTTAGGGACCTTCAGCTCCCATTCTGAACTGACTCAAGTCTATCACTTTAATAGATTTTAAATTAAATTGGTATTATCACACCCAGGTTAGCCGCCGGAGGTCACCCACGCTGGCTCCAGGCCTCTGGGAGGGACCCACCGCCACGCTGCCCACCCCGCCATTCCTGGGAGCCAACCCCCACAGCAGGTTCCTCAGGGAACTCGCCCACCCTGCTCACACCCAGGTTAGCCGCCGGAGGTCACCTGCAGCGGCTCCAGGCCTCTGGGAGGGACCCACTGCCACGCCGCCCGCTCTGCCATCCCTGGGAGCCAACCCCCACAGCCTTCTCTGACAAGCAAAGTCTCCAGATATTTGCTACCACTAAACCCCCACTCCAAGAAATTTTGTGGGAGGCCTCAAGATCAAAACCATAAGAAGAACAAATACAAAAACACAAAATAAACCCCAAATGACCACCAGGAAACCGTTAGAATTGCAAATATCAATAATCACCCTAAACGTCAATGGTCTAAACTCAGCAATCAAAAGACAAAGAGTTACAGACTGGATCAGAAAACAGAACTCCACATTCTGCTGCCTCCAAGAAACACATCTGATCGCTAAGGATAAGTATAGACTGAAGGTGCAGGGCTGGAAAACTACACTACAAGCAAATGGCCCCCAAAAGAAAGCAGGAGTTGCCATTTTTGTATCAGACAGAGCAGACTTCAAATTAACAAAAGTGACAAAAGATAAAGACGGTCACTACATAATGGTTAATGGGTCAATCCACCAAAAAGACATAACAATAATCAACATATATGCACCTAATGAGGGAGCATAAAATTCATAAAACAACAACTAGTAGAACTGAAATCAAATATTGATTAGAATACATACATGGTAGGAGATTTTAACACTCCACTCTCAACAAAAGACAGATCAACAAAACAGCAACTACACAAAGAAACAAAAGCTTTAAAGGAAGAGCTAGACAAAATGGACTTAATAGATATACAGGACACTAAACCCCCAAGGAAGAGAATACACTTTTTTTTCAAATGCACATGGTTCATTCTCTAAAATCGATCATATACTAGGCCACAAGACAAACCTGAACAAATACACAAATATTAAAATAATATCAACCTCTTTCTCCAATCATAAAGGCATCAAATTAGAAATCAACAATGAAAAGAAAATAAGGAGAGCAAACACTACATGGAGACTGAACAACAGGCTTCTGGAAGATCACTGGGTAAAAGAGGAAATCAAAGAAGAAATTAAAACCTGCATGGAAGCAAATGACAATGACGACACAATGTTCCAAAATGTGTGGGACGCAGCAAAAGCCGTACTACGAGGAAAGTTCATAGCAATACAGGCCCAAACAAAAAGAATTGAAACAGCCCAAAGAAATACTCTAATCTCCCAACTTGAAGACTTAGAAAAAGAGCAACAAAAAGATCCAAAACCCAGGAGAAGACAAGAAATAACTAAAATAAAAGTGGAAATTAATGAAATAGAAACCAAAAAGACCATCGAGAAGATAAACAAAACCAAAAGCTGGTTCTTTGAAAAAATAAATAAAATTGACAAACCCCTGGCAAGGCTTACAAAGAAAAGAAGAGAGAAAACTCAAATAAAAAGGATCATAAATGAAAAGGGAGATATTACAACAGACCCAGGAGAAATCCAAAAGATAATTAGAGACTACTATGAACATCTATATGCAAACAAATACAGCAACCTGGAAGAGATGGACAAATTCCTGGAACAAAAAATTGAACAAAGAAGAAATAGAAAACTTAAACAGGTCAATCACATGCAGTGAAACTGAGGCAGTCATCAGAACTCTCCCTAAAAACAAGAGCTCAGGTCCTGATGGTTTTACAAATGAGTTCTACCAAACATTCAAAGAGGAACTAACACCGGTACTATTAAAACTCTTCCAAAAAATTGAGAAAGAAAGAAAGCTACCAAATACCTTCTTATGAAGAAAACATTACACTAATTCCAAAACCAAATAAAGATAGTGCAAAGAAAGAGAACTATAGACCAATCTCCCTAATGAACACAGATGCAAAAACTCTAAACAGAATCCTGGCAAACCGAATCCAACATTGCATAAAAAGGATCATCCATCACGACCAAGTGGGATTCATCCCAGGGGTACAGGGATGGTTCAACATTCGAAAATCAATCAACATAATCTACCACATCAACAAAGAGAAAAACAAAAACCATATGATCATATCAATAGATGCGGAAAAAGTATTTGATAAAGTTCAGCATCCTTTCATGATGAAAGCCCTGGAAAAAATTGGTATAAAGGGAACATACCTGAACATAATAAAAGCTATATGTGACAGACCCACAACAAATATCATCCTCAATGGGGAAAAACTGAAACCATTTCAATTAAGGTCCAGAACCAGGCAAGGATGCCCACTCTCTCCACTCCTTTTCAGCATAGTTCTGGAAGTCCTAGCTAGGGCAATAAGACAAGAGAAAGACATAAAAAAAAAGAATCCGAATAGGGAACAAAGAAATAAAGTTATCATTATACGCGGATGATATGATTCTCTATGTAGAGAACCCAGAAAAATCGACAGAAAAACTGATTGAAATAATAAACCGATTTGGTAGGGTAGCTGGATACAAAATCAACACACAAAAATCAACAGCATTCCTATATGCAAAGAATCAATCAGAAGAAGAAGAAATTAGAAAAAACACCCCATTTACCATTACACCAAAGAAAATCAAATACTTGGGAATTAACCTAACAAAAGACGTAAAAGACCTATACAAAGAAAACTATAAAACATTCTTAAAAGAAATAGAAGATGATGTAAAAAAAGGAAAGACAGTCCCTGTTCATGGATCGGAAAAATCAACATTATCAAAATGGCCATACTACCAAAGGCCATCTACAGATTCAATGCAATTCCAATAAAGATCCCAATGACATATTTTAAAGAGATAGAACAAAAATTACTGAAATTCATATGGAACAACAAAAGACTCCAAATAGCCAAAACCCCTTTGACAAACAGAAGAGAGAACGGAGGTATTAATATTCCAGACTTCAAACTGTACTACAAAGCCATAATACTTAAAACAGCATGATACTAGTACAAAAACAGACAAACAGACCAATGGTTCAGAATTGAATACCCAGAAATAAAACCACACTTATACAGTCAATTAATCTTTGACAAAGGGGCAAAAAACATACCCTGGAACAAGGATAGACTCTTCAGTAAATGGTGCTGGGAAAACTGGATCAAAACTTGTAAAAAAAATGGACCAGGACAACACCCTCACACCCTGTACAAAAATTAACTCAAAATGGATAAAGGACCTGGAAGTGAGACCTGCAACCATAAAATACATAGAAGAAAACCTGGGCAAAACCCTTCATGAATTTCACCTCAGAAATCCATTTGGGTAAACAACTATGGCTGGCAAAAAAATGAAGGAAAACATAAACAGCTGGGACTATATAAAACTAAAAAGTTTCTGTTCAGCAAAAGAGACAATAAACAAAACAAAAAGAACCCAAGTGACTGGGAGAAAATTTTTGCCCTCTAGACTAGTGACAAGGGTCTGATAACAAAGATCCACAAAGAGCTCCTACAGCTCAACAAAAACAAAGCAAAAAACCCAATCAAAAAATGGGGAGAAGAACTAAAAAGACACTTCACCAAAGAGGAGATACACATGGCTAATAGGCATATGAAAAAATGCTCCACCTCACTAATAATCAGGGAAATGCAAATTAGAACCACACTGAGATACCATCTTACACCAGTAAGAATGGCCCATATAAATAAAACAGACAACAACAAATGTTGGGGTGGATGTGGAGAAAAAGGAATTCTCTTACACTGCTGGTGGGAGTGCAAACTGGTCCAGCCACTATGGAAGACTGTGTGGAGGACCCTCAAACAATTGAAAGTGGACTTACCATTCGACCCAGCAATCCCACTACTAGGAATCTACCCAGAGGACATGAAAACATTAATTCAAAAGGACACATGTACGCGCATGTTCATTGCAGCCCTGTTTA